>QRDG01002257.1:0-162273 GCA_012064385.1 Puccinellia tenuiflora
TAGTAGCAATAGTTGGTGGAGGCAACTATGAGACGGCGACGTCTTGCTGGTGGTGATGGAGATCATGCCGGTGCTTTGGAGATGGAGATCAAACGCACAAGAAGAAAAGGTTATACCATGTCACAATTAAATTGCATGTGATGTTTATCCTTTTATGCACCTTATTTTGCTTTGATGTGATCGCGACGGTAGCATTATAAGGTGATATCTCTCATTAATATCAAGGTAATAAAGTGTATCCCCTAGTATGCACCGTTGTGAAAGTTCGTTGTGTTGAAGCATCACGTGATGATCGGGTGTGATAAACTCTACATCCACATACAACGGGTGTAAGCCAGATTTACACAAGCGGAAATACTACGGTTTCCTTGACGAGCCTAGCATGTACAAACATGGCCTCGGAACACAAAAACCGAAAGGTTAAACACGAGTCATATGAATGATATAATCAACATGGTGATGTTCACCATTGAAACTTCATCATCACACGTGATGATCAGTTTTGGTGTAGTGGATTTGGATCGTGTATCACTGAACAACCCGAGAGATGTTGAGTTTAGTGGGAGTTTGATTTGTAATTTAGATTAACTCGAACAAATTATCATGAACATAGTCTAAACACTTTTGCAAATAAGTTGTAGATCAATGGCGTGTCCCACTACCACCATGAATTTCAACACGTTCCTAGAGAAAGACAAACTGAAAGACGATGGAAGCAACTTCATTGGCTCATGAATCTGAAGATTATCCTCACTGCTGCCAAGAAACTTTATATCCTCGATGCAATGCTAGGTCAGGCTCCCGCTGAGGGGTCGTCTGAAGATGTTATGAATGTCTAGGCGACCCGTGTTGATGACCACTCTATAGTTAAGTGTGGACTCCTTTATGGCTTAGGACCAAAGCTTTAAAAGCGTTTTGAGCACCATGGCGCTTATGAGATAATTGAGCAACTGAAAACTATTTATCAGACTCAAGCCAAGGTGGAGAGGTATTAGGCCTCCTCCAGGTTCTTTAGCTGTATGATGGAAGAGAACAACTCCATCAGCGAACACGTGCTCAAAATGTCTGGGTACACGGATCGTCTGAACCAGCTGGTGTTATGATTCCCAATGAGTTGAGGATTGACCGTGTTCTCCAGTCACTGCCACCGAGCTACAAAGTCTTTGTGATGAACTATAATATGCAAGGGATGGAGAAAACTCGATCTTCCTGAGCTCTTCGCAATGTTAAAGACAGCGGAGGTGGAAATCAAGAAGGAGCATCAAGTGTTGATGGTCAATGTAGCGACCCCGAATCCAGGGTTATCCATTACTGTTATGTACTTTCAGCCATGATAGCCGAGAGTTACTGGGGTGCCAATCCCAGGCAGCTTTTCACTGCAGGCGTGCCGGGAACACCGGTCACACAAAACCCCTCGGAAGACTACCACATGCTGATCATAACCAGTGATGCATAACGAAGAATCCTAGGATCAAGCTGAGCTGTCGGACTCGGCCTCAAAGTTATACAGCAATGCTATGTGTCACTGATCAAGCTACACAACCGAGGTTTACTGGGGTTACCACTCCCAGGCCGAGCAAACATCGGCAGGCGTGCTCGGAATGGATCATCGGCACCACGACCACTCGGCTGCGCCATAACACGGGCATAGCCAAAACTGCATAACAATGAGCCCAAGAACCATAACCCCTCAATCGTGCACTTTATATCCATACACGCATCATGCACGGGAAGGGAAGCGGACAACCGGTCGAAGCAATGATTCTACGACACGAAGTTATATGATACAAGTCTTACTAGAGTAAGATCACATTAAACGCAGAGGTCACATGACCCAACATTACAACAAGCAACGGAAAGCAAATTATGTTGCTCTAAACAACAAGTTTAACAAAAGGCCTAAGAGGCCATAAGTAAGCAGACGGCAAAGTCCCATTCACAGATTCTAGGCTACTACCTGGGAACTCGAAACTACTCATCGATGTCGACGTAGAATCCTCCGTCAGTAGGATCGTCGGACTCTGAAACAAAATTAGCGTAGGCCTGAGTACAGAGTACTCAGTCAAGACTGTAACCCGTTACGGTAAAATGCAAGGCTTAGAGGCTATTTGTGGACCATTTTGCATAAAGCCAACTTTTCAATAGAGGAAGAGGGAGTAGAAATTCGTCTACTCAGAAGTTTCCAAAAGGGATAATAGATCATTTTTCTACCACCTTTGATCATCTTTGAAACCACCAGACTCATTATCAACTTAACCTGCTCTACTAGGATCACTCCCTCGACTCACCCTTGAGGAAACAAACCCGCACACGTTGTTATCAAATTTTACGAAAGTTCTTGTTATGTATGATCACAGAATCCGTTACCAAGTCGTCCTTAACCGTGGACACGACTATTCGAATAGATTAACCCTGCAGGGGTGCACACTTTAGTCCACATGTGCTAACCAACTCCTGGTGCCAAGCTATTTAGCACTCTTCTAGGGAATGCCGGCAGATGGGGGTCGACCACGACTCTTAGCTTGCCTAGATATGCCCATGAGTCAACCCAAATTGGGCCATTCCGCCATTAACATGAGATGGTCACCTCCTGACTGTCCCAATTTCTGTGCGTGGGGACCAAGATCAGTTCATCCTTCACTTGTCCCCAGACAATACATATCTTTTCTCCAAAACATTTTCTCACACACACGCAGATGGAAATCGCAAACTATGTGTCTCACAGGCATAGCTAAACAAGTAACAGCCGATCGGGGTTCACATAGGCCCATGTGTGTCGTACTCTAAGTCTTGGTTTCAGAGGCGAGAACTCGGATCCTAAGGCGGCAAGAACAAGACAACCTACCACATCCCACCGTGGCCTCATTGTCCAAGCCTTTAGTCAAATTAACATGTTCACATCAGCTTTTCTCATTATACGGTCATGCTAGATTTGATCGTAGCTCCGATTCATCAACCGGACGGACCAGACCATAAAGCTAAGCATGGCTAAGCAACACACATGTATAGGCTCTGGCGAAACACAAGCAACGCAAATCATGCTAGGATGGATAATAGGTACTAGGCGATAAGGGGACATGCAAAGATAGGCTGACTCTACCTATTGACCAAAAGCATTGGAACCGATATGATGCTTAATAGAGCAAAGTACTTCAAAAATATAGGATCATATAGTAAGAGGGGGTTGTGCTTGCCTTGATTAGCAAGGTTCAGCTGTTCGTCATTAGTGGCGGTGTTGAGCTCAGGCTTGGGCTCGGTCCCTAACACGAAAAGCAAACACCAGAAAAGAAACAACAATCAACACATGGCATCGATGCAATGCACAATATGTATGAATGCCGAATTTAATTGACTGAAATTGAAAGTGAACCCTAATCAAGTGCAACAAATTAAATGGGTTCCATTGGCCATTTTCATAACACTTATGGAAAATTCCCCATAATTGAATAATAGTGGCATTTTAGTAATTCTAGACAACTTTTAATTTTAGTTGTTCAACCATGCATGAATTGAGATAATCAAGTAGTTCTAGTTTTTCTGAACATTTTGATATATTGTTTGCATTTATTTGAATTACGGATCAAAAGGTTTTAGTTTTACAAATTTATTCATTTTCTGGAATTTCTGGAAACATTAAAAGTCTGACAACAGGTCCCACCCGTCAGAGATTTATTATTTTTGGAAAAACATTTTCGGAAAGATTAAAACCCTGACATGCCGGCCCCACAGTGACGTCATCATGACGTCACCATGGCGGGCACGGCTCTGTCGAGCATGGGCCGGTCGATTCCGGCCACGCCGGAGGACGCGGTCACGCGCGTTGGACACGCGAGGAGGACGTGAACTGGAGGGTGGCGGCACTTGGACCAAATGGTCACCGGAGTTGCTCTGGCGACCATGGCCAGCGGCGGCCGGAGGTGAGGTGGACGGGTTCGACGACCGGAGGCAGAAGAGGGAAGGTGAAGGGTACGGGGAGGATCCCCTGCTCACCAGGAACACGATGGCGAGGACGGCGAGGCACGGGGAGGTCGGAGACGGGCGAATCGGCAGCGGCGAGCTTCAACGGCGGCGGGGAAGACGAGCTTCGATCCGGCGATTGGAGCCTTCCCAACGAGCAGAAGTCGACGAGGAGGGAGAGGTCTTCACGGCGGAGCTCCTGAGATGCTCGTCGGGGCATGGGAATGTCCAGAATGATAGCGGACGGCGGCGACCGGCAAGATAGGGCTCGGTCGAGCTCGGGGAGAGAAGAAGGAGAGGAAGAAGAGTGAGGAGGGTGGGGGAGAAAAGAGAGGTGGGCAAGGGCACGGCGTCTTCGGTCCTTATCCCCGCGAGCAAGCGGCAAGCAGGAGGTGGCACGGCACGACGACATCGATGTCGTCTTTCTGGCCGAAGGAAGAAGAAAAGGAGAAGAAAACAAACTTCTCAGAAAACCCCTGGACTTGTTTGTAATTAGAAAAGCATTAAAACAGAATCTTGTAGCATTTTTGTAGAGCACTTAAACAACTCCAAATATCATGTCAAAATTCATGGAGGCTCCTAATATTATAGAGAAGCCACACATATTTTTAATTTGAATTTTTGAAACATTTTTTTCACATTTGAAGATTAGAGGGAAGGTTTTAACCACTTAAGTATTTTCTTATTTGTTCTAAAGTAGCAAATTTTTCTTAGTGCAAAAAATAATGCATGCCATTAACATGATAAAGTATTTTACACTTTATTACAAAGTTGGGATGTTACAAGTCTACACCCCCTTACAAGAATCTCGTCCCGAGATTCCTAGGTTTTAGAAAAGAAGGACTGGTACTCAGATTGTAAACGATCTTCTCGTTCCCAGGTTGCTTCTGCTTCGCAGTGATGAGACCACTAAACTTTGAGAAACTTGATACTCTGGCGTCGAGTTTTTCGTTCGGCTTCATCAAGAATACGAACAGGATATTCCCGATAAGTGAGATCTTCCTGGAGATCAAGTGCTTCATGGTCAACACCACGTACAGGATTGTAGCGGACCTGCACTTAAAAATAGGCAAGATCCCTGTGTATAGTGCAAATCCCTGGATCGAATCGTTTGCACACACAGTTTACGATGAATACCATAACATTGTATCAATTTATTACACGAATGATCCAGAATTAAAATAATCCATTACATCTTCGCATAGCACAAGGCTAGCTTTAAACATGTAAATGGTCCAACACCTTATTTCAGAGTCCACACGCAGACAAAATAATAACACAGAGCTCCATCATCTTCATGAGCCACTGGCGTTCATGTTGGTTGTAAGCTCGGAACGTCCTCACTCGTCATCATAGTAACCTGCAACATTAACGTTGCAGCCCAGAGAATTTGGGTCAAAACCTTGTGACAGGCCGGCAAGTAATATACTGGTGGCATATAATTGGCAAGACTAAATCTACATGCTTATTTGGCTGTGGAGTTTCAAGGCTATTTGCGGAAAGCCAATTTTATCCTATACTTTCAAAATCATTTCTTTCTTTTCCAAAACTTTAAGAGACATCCCTGGGCGCACCAGTGTCTCACATCCCCCATGTTCACCCATCAAATTTTATTTAAGAAATTGGAATGAAGAGATCTTCTGTCGACATCCATGTCTGGTCACTCGTGAATTGTCCGTTACCGGGACACGGCTATGATCATAGTTTTCTACTCTCGAGAGTTTGTGGCACTTTCCCCACTAGACTCGATCAACCCATTCTATCCTTAACTCTCATTTAGTGAAAAGGAAAGGAGAAGACCGAGACGAGACTTTTTCAGAAGTGTCTTCCCGTGGTACTACTAGCGAGATCACTGCCGTCCTATCCCTCTACATCATCAGATCTCACTGACCCAGGTCCACACAACTTACTCCGTCAAGACAGAGCCCATATGACTAGTGGTTGCACGGTCGGGCAAACAAACACGGCGTGACTTTAATCTCAAACCCTGGGTGGCAATCCACAAGTGTACATACTCAGGTTCACACCATTAAAATGGGCCTGAGCAGCCACTCAACATCGCCTCCGAAAGCCAACCAATCCACCCAGGTAGTAATTTAATTTAGTAGAAATTTTCCTTAACTTAACTACAATAAAACCATCATTTTTGCAGCAAGCCAATCAACTAAATTAAATTAGGTCACTACCATACAGGACATGTGGCTATCCTATCAGGTTTGCATAGCATAGCAATACTTGGTAAAACAACCTACACATGCAATTCTACTGAAAAGCCTACCATGCATATATACCAAAAATAGTAGGTCATTTATGAAATGTGTATATCACTTGCCTTGATTGTCGTACGAGTTGTCACAGCACTCACACTCCTGGCACTCTTCACAGTCTAAACAAACAAAGCAACAACACAACAATCAAAACAAAGCAAAGGACAAGGCAATACAATAAAATATGAATGCATGAGAAAAATGCAACTAACATAAGTTCAAATTAAATACATTCAAAAAAAACATTCTGTTTATAAACTATATGCATGATGCTCATGATTCATATTTTAATTGTTAAAAGATTTAAAACAAAAACAATAGTCAAAATACTAATGCAAGAGATTTTATAAAGCAATTAAATATGCATGATGCAAAAGTATTCCACAAAAATGCTACTGGACAGGGACCACTAAAAGTAGCATTTTTGCAGAAGAAAACATTTTAAAATAATTTATAGATTAAAAGTTATGCCAAAATTACTCAAATTTCACATTTGAAATTTGAATAATTTTCAATTTGGCAAAACAGAAAACAAACTAGTCTAAATTATTCTACAGGTTCTGAGGTTTCCAAAAATATAAAGTTCTCTGAAAATGGCCCAGCCAATTAAAAGTTATGAATGTTTTAATAAGCAGGGGCTTTTCTGCAAAAAGGCCTAATTAAATTAAATCGGAAAAATGCCAGAATCCATGGGTTGACGTGGCTGCTGACTCAGCGCTGACTGGGATCCGACGTGGCGCTATATCACTGGCCGGTACCGATTCGGTAAAGGCATTAAAGGACAGCCGTTGGATCTAGATCCAACGGCCCAGATCTAATCGCATCTAAACAGAGGAGGCCGGCGGCGGCTAGGGTTTCGGGGAGCGGCGGTGCACGGCGGCGACGCGTCGGCATCGCGCGTTCCGGCGAACGGAGAAGGGCTCGGGCGTCGTGGTGCTCACCGTGGGGATCAGGGAGACGAGGCGAGCTCGGTGGCGAGGGGTGGCGCTCCGGGACGGGCTCCTCCGCCGGGGATTGCTCGCCGGAGTTGGTGTGGGCGGCGGCCGAGGCGTGTCGACGACGAACGCGTCGATCCGGTGAGAGAACGGGCGCCAAAACCGGCGGTAACCGCGGGGCGACGACGGCGAAATGGGGCAGCCCGGCGGCGGGGTGCTAGGGTTTCGGGGGTGGGAGAGAAGAGGGGAGCGAGGGCTTAAAAGGGGCACGGACGCCGGGGCGATTAATGGCCTTAAAGGCCGACGGCGTGATCACCGGCCGGCGTGATTGCCGCGGGCGCGGCCGCGATTAGGGGAAGGGGACGACCTGACAGGTGGGTCCCACCTGTCGGCGTGAGAGAAAGAGAGAGAGGGGGGCGGGGACGGTGCTGGGCTGCGGGTGGAGGGAGGATGGGCCGCGGGTGGGCCGTTCGGCCAGTTTCGGCCGGTTTGGCCGTTTTCTATTTTTTTTTTTGACTGCAAACCTTTTCCAAATTGCTGTTTTCAAACTAGAGTTCAAATCAACTCCAAACTTTTTACAAAAATTTGAGAAAATACTTTTTGAGTAGCTTAATTAAAAAGGCACACTTTGGCACCAATCTGGCCAACAAAATAAAATACAAAATACCATTTGTTGAATGGGGTTTAATAGCACCCTTTTATACAAAAACAAAATAATTCCCACAATTAAATTTTCCCCCATAAAATATTTATTTCTTTGATGCAATAAAACATGATGATTATGAATGCATGCATGCATTTTTGGATTTCCAAAACAAAATAATTATAATTTTCAAAAAGTTTTTGATCTTTCTGAATTTTCAAAAATTTGAAAAAGTTGGGATGTTACATACTACCACCCTTAAAAGGAATCTCGTCCCCGAGATTCGAAGAGGCTAGAAGAAATGGGTTTGAAAACTCTGAGTTTTGACAGCTGGGTGGGCTACCACCCTTAAACAAATTTTGTTGGTAGTTTAAAATGTCAAACTTCAAACTGAATACTTGAATAAAAAGTATCATTTACCATACCAGGTTCATTGTATGCTCTTTCCACATGGACATGGTTCACATATCCCTTGTCAAAAGGATTTGGCTTGGAAGCTTCCTCAGTCTTCTTTTCGGGACAGTCGTTGGAGTAGTGTCCCATCTGCTTACACTTATAGCACTTTATGTGACTAAGGTCCTTCTTGCCCGCGGGGTGATTGTGATTCTGACCATTGTGACTATTGTTCTTGTATTCACCATTTCCACCATTGCTTCCATTATTATGATTATGGCCATTGTGATTGTGGCCATTCCCATACTTGTGGAAGTTGTTTCCACCACTGTGCTCATGATAGTGTGGCTTCTTCTGAATGGGTCCAGAGTTATACTTACTGTTGCTACCACTGTACTTCCTCTTCCTAGTTTCTTCCTTCTTTATATTGTCATCCAGAGTGATAGCCTGGTCCAGTAGAGCTTGGTAGCTAGGAGCGTAGGCCACGGACAACGGTATCTTGAGGTCGCCATTCAGTCCCCTAAGAAACTTTTCCTTCCTCTTTGCATTCGTGTCAATATCTTCTGGTGCATAGCGTGACAGGGAACAGAAATCATCCATATACTCCTTGAGACTCTTATTGCCCTGTCTCAGACTGCGGAACTCTTCCTTCTTCAGATTCATGACCCCCGAGGAAATATGAGCATTGCGAAAACCCTCCTTAAAAGTGTTCCAAGTGAGGGTATCAAGTGGATGAGTGATCTGATAGGTCTCCCACCATTGAGCAGCTGGTCCCTCAAGCACGTGAGCGGTGAATCTCACCATCTCAGTATCACTACACTCACAAGTGACCAGGTCCTTGTGCACAGAACGCAGCCAATCATCTGCGACAATAGGCTCAGTGGCTGAAGAAAATTTGTTGGGTCTGAGCCTCAGGAATCTGGTAAGTCTGTCCATTGGGGGTGGTGGTGGTGGCGGCGGTGGAGGTGGCGGTGGTGGTGCGTTCTGCTGGTTCGCCAAGAATTGGGCCATCATATTCATCAGTTGGGTCTGTGCTGCCATCAACTGTTGCATCTGGTCGTTGTTGTTACTGTTGTTGTTGTTGGGGTCACGGCGAGGAGGCATCTGTGGGGTTTAGCATAGATGAGCATAGATAGAAAGATCTAAAGAAATATTTCTACCCATACAAGCAATTAACAACAATCAGCAACAAGCAAACGATCACACAGTAAAACAAGTCAAGAATTTTATAAATTCGAAAAATTACGGTTTTGAAAACTTACTAGCACGATATAGGTTCTAACACGAGCACACTAGTACTGCCATACCACATTTTGATAGGTCAATACTTTAACGCAAGACGATAACTAATAACCTATGTAGAGTGGTGGTCTCGACTATGTCTTCCTTCTGAAAGTTCTTCTTAGGTGTCTTTTGAAACTCCATTTCACAATCCATAGCCATAATCATCATTGGTCCTTTGTTGATATATTCTATGAGGTTGGCCATCTAAAACAAGAGGAGGTAATTTAGAAAGCACTAGTTGAGAAAGGTACAAGAAAGATGTTTGGAAAGCTTTCGATAAGAAGAAAATAGAATTTTGTTCCTATGGTCTTTCTTATTTCTAATCCCAACCTAAGGTTTTCGAGCCTACAGGCAACATTACGCTCTGATACCATCTGTAGCGGACCTGCACTTAAAATTTGGCAAGATCCCTGTGTATAGTGCAAATCCCTGGATCGAATCGTTTGCACACACAGTTTACGATGAATACCATAACATTGTATCAATTTATTACACGAATGATCCAGAATTAAAATAATCCATTACATCTTCGCATAGCACAAGGCTAGCTTTAAACATGTAAATGGTCCAACACCATATTTCAGAGTCCACACGCAGACAAAATAATAACACAGAGCTCCATCATCTTCATGAGCCACTGGCGTTCATGTTGGTTGTAAGCTCGGAACGTCCTCACTCGTCATCATAGTAACCTGCAACATTAACGTTGCAGCCCAGAGAATTTGGGTCAAAACCTTGTGACAGGCCGGCAAGTAATATACTGGTGGCATATAATTGGCAAGACTAAATCTACATGCTTATTTGGCTGGTGGAGTTTCAAGGCTATTTGCGGAAAGCCAATTTTATCCTATACTTTCAAAATCATTTCTTTCTTTTCCAAAACTTTAAGAGACATCCCTGGGCGCACCAGTGTCTCACATCCCCCATGTTCACCCATCAAATTTTATTTAAGAAATTGGAATGAAGAGATCTTCTGTCGACATCCATGTCTGGTCACTCGTGAATTGTCCGTTACCGGGGACACGGCTATGATCATAGTTTTCTACTCTCGAGAGTTTGTGGCACTTTCCCCACTAGACTCGATCAACCCATTCTATCCTTAACTCTCATTTAGTGAAAAGGAAAGGAGAAGACCGAGACGAGACTTTTTCAGAAGTGTCTTCCCGTGGTACTACTAGCGAGATCACTGCCGTCCTATCCCTCTACATCATCAGATCTCACTGACCCAGGTCCACACAACTTACTCCGTCAAGACAGAGCCCATATGACTAGTGGTTGCACGGTCGGGCAAACAAACACGGCGTGACTTTAATCTCAAACCCTGGGTGGCAATCCACAAGTGTACATACTCAGGTTCACACCATTAAAATGGGCCTGAGCAGCCACTCAACATCGCCTCCGAAAGCCAACCAATCCACCCAGGTAGTAATTTAATTTAGTAGAAATTTTCCTTAACTTAACTACAATAAAACCATCATTTTTGCAGCAAGCCAATCAACTAAATTAAATTAGGTCACTACCATACAGGACATGTGGCTATCCTATCAGGTTTGCATAGCATAGCAATACTTGGTAAAACAACCTACACATGCAATTCTACTGAAAAGCCTACCATGCATATATACCAAAAATAGTAGGTCATTTATGAAATGTGTATATCACTTGCCTTGATTGTCGTACGAGTTGTCACAGCACTCACACTCCTGGCACTCTTCACAGTCTAAACAAACAAAGCAACAACACAACAATCAAAACAAAGCAAAGGACAAGGCAATACAATAAAATATGAATGCATGAGAAAAATGCAACTGACATAAGTTCAAATTAAATACATTCAAAAAAAACATTCTGTTTATAAACTATATGCATGATGCTCATGATTCATATTTTAATTGTTTAAAAGATTTAAAACAAAAACAATAGTCAAAATACTAATGCAAGAGATTTTATAAAGCAATTAAATATGCATGATGCAAAAGTATTCCACAAAAATGCTACTGGACAGGGACCACTAAAAGTAGCATTTTTGCAGAAGAAAACATTTTAAAATAATTTATAGATTAAAAGTTATGCCAAAATTACTCAAATTTCACATTTGAAATTTGAATAATTTTCAATTTGGCAAAACAGAAAACAAACTAGTCTAAATTATTCTACAGGTTCTGAGGTTTCCAAAAATATAAAGTTCTCTGAAAATGGCCCAGCCAATTAAAAGTTATGAATGTTTTAATAAGCAGGGGCTTTTCTGCAAAAAGGCCTAATTAAATTAAATCGGAAAAATGCCAGAATCCATGGGTTGACGTGGCTGCTGACTCAGCGCTGACTGGGATCCGACGTGGCGCTATATCACTGGCCGGTACCGATTCGGTAAAGGCATTAAAGGACAGCCGTTGGATCTAGATCCAACGGCCCAGATCTAATCGCATCTAAACAGAGGAGGCCGGCGGCGGCTAGGGTTTCGGGGAGCGGCGGTGCACGGCGGCGACGCGTCGGCATCGCGCGTTCCGGCGAACGGAGAAGGGCTCGGGCGTCGTGGTGCTCACCGTGGGGATCAGGGAGACGAGGCGAGCTCGGTGGCGAGGGCTGGCGCTCCGGGACGGGCTCCTCCGCCGGGGATTGCTCGCCGGAGTTGGTGTGGGCGGCGGCCGAGGCGTGTCGACGATGAACGCGTCGATCCGGTGAGAGAACGGGCGCCAAAACCGGCGGTAACCGCGGGGCGACGACGGCGAAATGGGGCAGCCCGGCGGCGGGGTGCTAGGGTTTCGGGGGTGGGAGAGAAGAGGGGAGCGAGGGCTTAAAAGGGGCACGGACGCCGGGGCGATTAATGGCCTTAAAGGCCGACGGCGTGATCACCGGCCGGCGTGATTGCCGCGGGCGCGGCCGCGATTAGGGGAAGGGGACGACCTGACAGGTGGGTCCCACCTGTCGGCGTGAGAGAAAGAGAGAGAGGGGGGCGGGGACGGTGCTGGGCTGCGGGTGGAGGGAGGATGGGCCGCGGGTGGGCCGTTCGGCCAGTTTCGGCCGGTTTGGCCGTTTTCTATTTTTTTTTTGACTGCAAACCTTTTCCAAATTGCTGTTTTCAAACTAGAGTTCAAATCAACTCCAAACTTTTTACAAAATTTGAGAAAATACTTTTTGAGTAGCTTAATTAAAAAGGCACACTTTGGCACCAATCTGGCCAACAAAATAAAATACAAAATACCATTTGTTGAATGGGGTTTAATAGCACCCTTTTATACAAAAACAAAATAATTCCCACAATTAAATTTTCCCCCATAAAATATTTATTTCTTTGATGCAATAAAACATGATGATTATGAATGCATGCATGCATTTTTGGATTTCCAAAACAAAATAATTATAATTTTCAAAAAGTTTTTGATCTTTCTGAATTTTCAAAAATTTGAAAAAGTTGGGATGTTACAAGGATCCTTGAAGCAACGTTTGAGTTTGGAAACATGAAAGACATCATGAACATTCAGAAAGTTGGAAGGCAACTCTAACTGATAAGCAACTTCACCTCGTTAGCAATAACGCGGAATGGTCCAACGTAACGAGGAGCCAATTTGCCTTTGATACTGAAGCGATGAACACCTTTCAGAGGTGTGACTCGAAGATAAGCCTTCTCGCCAACTTCATAATAAACATCTTGGTGATGGTGATCATAATAACCCTTTTGACGAGACTGAGCTGTTTTCAAATGCTCACGAATGATGCGAACTTGTTCTTCAGCTTCATTGATCATATCCGGTCCAAAGTAAGATCTTTCTCCGGTTTCTGACCAATTCAACGGAGTTCGACATTTTCTGCCATAAAGAACTTCAAAAGGAGCCATGCCCAAGCTGGATTGGAAACTGTTGTTATAGGTGAATTCGGCGAAGGGGAGGCACTTTTCCCAGTCTTTACCGAAGGATATAACACAAGCTCGAAGCATGTCTTCAAGAATTTGATTCATGATGTAGCGCCCTTGCTTAGAAAAGCAATGACACATCGTGAAATATGCTATTCCCTGGATCGAGTATGGATAGCAATTCACAAATAGATGTAATATCATGCATCAATGTCAAATAATTATTACATCGCGAGATCCATAAATAAAATATTCTTTACAAATTGCATAGCCAAAGGCTAGCTTCAATGCAAAGTTTGGCAGCGGAAACATAAGTAGCACAGAGAGCTTCATCATCTTCATGTGCCACTAGCATACATGTTGGTTGCAAGCTCGAAAGGTAGACGTCCTCACGCGTCATCGTAAGAACCTGCAACATTAACGTTGCAGCCCAGGGAATTTGGGTCAATACCTTGTGACAGGCCGGCAAGTGATACTTTGGTGGAATATAAAATGGCAAGTCTAAATCTATATGCATATCTGGTTGGTGGAGTTGAAAGGCTCTTGCGCAAAGCAAATTTTATCCTATACTTTCATAAATTATTTCTTTCTTTCCAAAAACTTATGAGACAATTCCTGGTGTATAATCCAGTGCCAACAATGAGGCAATTCCTGGTACGTATCCAGTGCCACAATTGAGGCAATTCCTGGCTTATATCCAGTGTCCCTTCTACCCTTGTTCACCCATCAAAATTTTTATTTATGAAATTGGAATGAGGAGATTTTCCATCGACATCCTTGTCCAGCTGCTCAGAATTGTCCGTAACCGGGGACACGGCTATGATCATAGTTTTACACTCTCGAGAGGTTGTGCACTTTCACCACAAGACTTCATCAACCCGTTCTGTCCTTGACCTTCTTGAAGTGAAAAGGAAAGGTGAAGATGAAGACGAGACCTTTGGGAACCAGTCCCCTGTTCGTCAGGCAGACCCATACTAGACATTCATCTGCTGAGAACTGCCGGAATCAGGTTCCTAGAACTTACTTAGTCAAGGCAGAGCCATAATACCAAGTGGTTGCACTGGAAGCAATCTAAACTTGGAGCGACTTAAATCTCTTTGTTCCTGGGTGGCCGTTCACAAGTGCACGTACTCAGGTATAACCATGGAAATGGCCCTGAGCAGCCACTCAACTTTGTACCACCAATAGAGCAAAATCAGTTGCCACCCAGGTAGTTGTTTAACTTAGTAGAAAATAGCTTTTCATAACAAAACACATAGCATAGCATTTCACTACTTCCACTAAGTTATCATATAGGTACTAGACACTTAGGAATATTTGGAGTAATGCTAAACAGGTCTAGCATAGCAATACTAATAACACCTATCATGCTTTACTAAAATAAAACACTAAAATGCATATAGGAGAAATAATAGGTAATTTATGCAGGAGCATCACTTGCCTTTGAAAAACTTGTCGTTGCTCACACCCTCTTTTCAACGTATCTTGGAGCACTCCGTTCACTCTAAACAAGGCAAGAGATAGAAATAAACAAACAATACCACACATATAAAACAACATATCAACAAACATGGGCAAAAGCAACACAACTGGGTTGGTGGTCCAAGACTCATCACATAACTCAATATGCAAAAAGAATCATTATAATGAAGTCTAGGGTCAAAAATTGAATGAAGGGGTGATCTCCAAGGTTCTAAGGGTAGGTTCTTGTTTCTCTGGACAGAGGCAACTATTTTGGGTATTTTTCTAAAAGAAAACAAATTAAAAAGATTTATAAAATTTAAACAATATCAAAAATACTCAAATTGAGCCTCTGATTTTTACATCACCAAAATAATGCTCAAAAATATTTTATAACAGAGTATCTATATTGGACATATTCTAAGGTTTCTAAAACTATTTTTTTTGCAATTTTTGGACTTATAGAATTAAAGTTATGTTAAAATTACTCAAATCACACATTTGAAATTTGAATAATCTAAACTAACTCAAAACAGAAAACTAAAACGCCAGAAAGATTCTACAGATTCCAAGGATTTCAAAAAGGTAAAGTTTGTTAAAATTGGCCAAACCAATAAAAAGATATGAATGTTTCAAATTGCAGGGACTTTTCTGCAAAACTGCCATTTAATTCAATTCGGGAATAAAATTCCAGAAAGGACTGGCTCGGCTCGGCTCGGCTTCGGCTCTGGCTCGGGCTCGGCTCGGCTTGGCTGGATCTAATCTCAGCCGTTGGAAGGAGATCGGGTGGTCCTGGTGCTAGGGTTCTCACCGGGCGGCGCTGGGTGGCCGGAAACGGAGGGGACGGCAGTGCTCCGGCTCGGGCGTGGACGTGCACTTTGCTCCGACGATCCCCGGAGAGGGTGGAGGGGTGGACGAGGAGGAGCGCGACACGACGAAGTCGACAGAGTGGTCGGCGGGCTCGGGCGCGTCCTGTCGCAGCGAGGGGGAGCGGCCGGAGGCGGTGCGGGCGCCGGTGTGCTCCTGCCGAAGATGGCCGCGTCGGTTGGCTGCGAGGAAAAGGAAACAGAGAGGTCAGGGGGGTGCTGCACGGCAAGGGGGGGAATATGGTGGCCTCGAGGTGGTCCGGGGGTGGCTCACCGTGCCGGAAACGAGGTCGAGGCGGCGACGGCAGTGGTAGCTCCGGCGAGCGATTTCGCCAGCCTGGGGGCACGGTTGGCTCGGGTACGAGAGGGGAAAGAAGGAGGGAGTCGAGGGCTATAAGGGGATGGGCTCGGGGTGTCGATTGATTCCCCGAAACGCTCGCAATCAAGGAAGAGGAGATCGGGTTGAAACTGCCGTGGAAGAGCAAGGGTTGAAGATGATGACGTCACGGTGGGTCCCACCTGTCAGGTATTTCCCTTTTTCTTTTTCCTTTTTCTGTTTTCTTTTATAACTTTTGATTTAAAGCTCCAAATCAAGTAAAATAAATTTGTAAAATTTTGTAAAATTCCAAATATTCAAAATAAACATTTAGGAACTATTTTTGATAAAATCAAAATTACCAAAATACCCTTTTGATCAAATATGCCTTATATGGCTAATTGGGGATATTTCCAAATTAAGGTTTATAAATATCCCAAAATCATTTAAATAGAAACCAGAGAATTAAGGTGAGTAATATCATTCAAAATGATAACTCATTTTCATATTTAAATATAGTTTAAGATAAAACATTTTATAAAACAAAGATTAGAAAGATGTTTAAATCATTTTCTCAAATAGTTTAGGGTTTATAATATCCCCATATTATTTATTTTAAACAATAAACCAAAGGGGAAAATACTATTTGAAAACTCTTTTAAATATTTTATTTCCAAGACTTTAAAATTGAGATAGGAAGATAAAGGAATATTTAATTTAAAATATAACTTTGAAGATGTCAAAACAATCTTCTATAAAAGCTTTTCTTGAATTTTGGAGACTTTATTTAATTATTAACAAAAGTTTTAAATTTTTGTGATTTTTACAACATTCCAAAATTTGGGATGTTACAAACCTACCACCCTTAAAAGGAATCTCGTCCCCGAGATTCGGAGAGGCTAGAAAGAAAGATGGGTTCGGAACTCAGGGTTTTAGACAACTGGGTGGGCTACCACCCTTAAAAGGAACTTTTGTAGGCAGTCTTGAACTCTTTCCTTCGGGCTAGGGTCCATCGGGTTAGTCTTTAGGTCTCACTGGCGTCAACTATATCTTATACTCATGAAGTGCTCCATCTCCAATAGGTGGGTGTCTCTTTAGATAACTTCGGATACCATTCTCTTTAATATGGCTTGACATATTACATCCTCATCCATGTGATGTCTCCGGAAATATATCTTCTCTAGGCTGGCATCCTTCACTGCAAACAAGGCGTCAATTCTAACGAAACTCTCATGGTAGGTCAAAACTTTCATTGCAGAAACTCTTCTTCTTCTTCAGGAGAGTTGTGGTTTATCCTCACCGAATATCTTACGTTTCGGCAACTTTTGCCTCACATAGGGTTATAATATATTATCCTCCTAAGGACCAGGCTTATCAACGTCGTCTCTCTTATAGGTATGTCACTCAGATTTACCATTCCTCATAGCAAAGCGAATGAAATGAGTAGTCGTCATGGTAGCTACTCCACATCGCACTCATATCATTACCTTGTACTTGGTTTGGAGAATCTCGTAAGCTAACACTTGGTCGATCTCACATGTCTAACAGAATGTTTCCAGTCTGTAAGACAACCTGAACTAAACTATCGATCATTCAAACTATGGGGTTACGAAAACTATTACACACGCTAGCTCACAAGCTATTGCTTCTTTGGTGATCCCTCTCCTTGGGAAACACGCTTTCCATGTCGTCTTTGCTTGTCCATTTCAGTGTCTTGTCTTCATCCCTGATATGACGAACTGGCTTCACAGCAATAGTTATCGCTTTGTCTAAGTTTTGGCATAAGAAATTCGATACAAGTTTCACTCATCCCCACAAATTGTGGTTATTACATCGTCATTACACCACTCTTTCATCATAGTGCTTATTTCCTCATACATAATCTAATGGAAATTAGTCGAGCAAGGCATTGACACGACGCTTCTTCCGACTTGGGCAATCATCAGTGAAGTGTCCTGTCTCTCTGCAGCGATGGCAAAATACTGTTGTCATATCTCGGGGCTCTTCTGTGCATTCTCTTTCATAATGACCCATTTTCTTGCAATTAAAACATTTCACATAGTTTTTGCCTTCCATCGGACATTTATTCGCATAATGCCCCTTGTCCTTGCACTTGTAACATGTCACTTGACCGATGTCCCTGTTAGTCTCATGGTTGTGGCACTGCTGGCCATTTCCATTGTTGTGACCATTTTGGACACTTCCTTTGACTCCTCCATTGCTTGCTTTGAATCCACCACTATGGTTTATACCGTGATGATGGTGGTCGTCATTAGTTCTGTGATGGTTCACAAGTCCCTTCTTGAGAGAAATCAACTTGCTCTCTTCTTCAGTCTTCCATTCGAGGCAGTCGCTGGAATAGTGTCCCATCTTCTTACACTTATAACACTGTATGTGACTAAGGTCCTTCTTCTTCTTCTTTGTCTTTTCTCTAGAGAATAGGTCTTTGTAATCTTCCTCATCATAATCCACCTCAACGGTTGGGAACCTTGTTGTCCGTTTAAAGGGGCAATCTCGAGAAATATGACCTTCCTCTTCACATGAATAACAACACTTGGTGGTGACCCTAGATGAGTTAGGATGAGTACTAATTATAGCTTCACCTTCCATCTTGTCATGAATAACAAGTCCCTTCTCATACTGTTTTGGCTTGATCCCATCACCAACCTCCTTCTCTGGGCAGTCATTTGCAAAATGGCCCACCTCACTGCAATTGAAGCACACCACTTGGTTTCTATCTCGCTTACTTTTCCCTTTCTGATCTTGTTCTACTAAAGTCTTCTGGAGAATTTGGTGCATTCCACCTTTGATCTGTTGACTGACTTCTTGCACTATGGGATAAAGCTGACACTGAGCTGGGACGTGAGTTGTCCCTTCACACAAAAAGCAGGTAACCTCGGTTTTGGGATATCCTTCATCTAGATAGTTTGCCTCACAATGGGGCCACTCATCATGACACTCTTTGGATGAATGACCAATCTCCCCACAGATTTTGCAGGCTCTGGGTCCTGTCATAATATTCTCCTTGGACTCTTTGTGGCCATCTTCCATCTGTGGTAAGTTGTTGTTGTTTCTTGACATATACTGAGCCATCATCTGCACTAATTGAGTCTGGTTATCTAACATTTGTTGCATTCCTGTGGGTAACTCGTTATTGGGGTTGTTGGCTTGACTTTCTTTCATCACTTGAGTCATCTGAGTCTGAGCTGCTACCAGCAACTGAACTGCATAGGGCACCTTGAGGTGGCTATCTTTTTCATCATGGTTGGTATGTCGGTGAAACATCTGGTTTGGTTTAACAGGGATGAGTAGAGGTAGAAGAAATCTAGAAGAAGTTCTACTCAAACACAGCAGATCAAGGCAAATCATCTTACAAACAACATCTAGCAAGCATCAAACAACAGTTAAAAGAACCAATAGAGATAAAGACAACTCCTACTTAATTTTCGAAATTATAGTTTGGATAACAAACAAACACAACAAAGTTTTTCAAAATAGACACGATAGTACTGCCATACCACAATTTGGTAAGTCAATACAATATTACGATAACGTTATTCGGGTAAAATGGTGGTCTAGTCTATCTCTTCCTTCAGTGCTTCAACATTCTCTTCTTTTCCTTTGAGTTTGTCGAGGTACTTCTGGTGTGGTGAAGTCTAAATTGAAGTCTTCGATCAAGGCGCTTGATGGCTTCTCATACTTGTCATGTTGATCTTCAAGCCTTCGGAAACATTTCTGAGTTATGGTCATCTATAAATAAGATAAGATAACTTAGAAAGCAATTAGTTGAGAAGGTTACAAGAAGATATTAGGAAAGATTTAGACAAGGAGAAAATAACTTTTGTTCCTATGGTCATTCTTATTTCTAATCCAAACCTAAGGTTTTCGAGCCTACAGGCAACATTGCGCTCTGATACCATCTGTAGCGCCCTTGCTTAGAAAAGCAATGACACATCGTGAAATATGCTATTCCCTGGATCGAGTATGGATAGCAATTCACAAATAGATGTAATATCATGCATCAATGTCAAATAATTATTACATCGCGAGATCCATAAATAAAATATTCTTTACAAATTGCATAGCCAAAGGCTAGCTTCAATGCAAAGTTTGGCAGCGGAAACATAAGTAGCACAGAGAGCTTCATCATCTTCATGTGCCACTGGCATACATGTTGGTTGCAAGCTCGAAAGGTAGACGTCCTCACGCGTCATCGTAATAACCTGCAACATTAACGTTGCAGCCCAGGGAATTTGGGTCAATACCTTGTGACAGGCCGGCAAGTGATACTTTGGTGGAATATAAAATGGCAAGTCTAAATCTATATGCATATCTGGTTGGTGGAGTTGAAAGGCTCTTGCGCAAAGCAAATTTTATCCTATACTTTCATAAATTATTTCTTTCTTTCCAAAAACTTATGAGACAATTCCTGGTGTATAATCCAGTGCCAACAATGAGGCAATTCCTGGTACGTATCCAGTGCCACAATTGAGGCAATTCCTGGCTTATATCCAGTGTCCCTTCTACCCTTGTTCACCCATCAAAATTTTTATTTATGAAATTGGAATGAGGAGATTTTCCATCGACATCCTTGTCCAGCTGCTCAGAATTGTCCGTAACCGGGGACACGGCTATGATCATAGTTTTACACTCTCGAGAGGTTGTGCACTTTCACCACAAGACTTCATCAACCCGTTCTGTCCTTGACCTTCTTGAAGTGAAAAGGAAAGGTGAAGATGAAGACGAGACCTTTGGGAACCAGTCCCCTGTTCGTCAGGCAGACCCATACTAGACATTCATCTGCTGAGAACTGCCGGAATCAGGTTCCTAGAACTTACTTAGTCAAGGCAGAGCCATAATACCAAGTGGTTGCACTGGAAGCAATCTAAACTTGGAGCGACTTAAATCTCTTTGTTCCTGGGTGGCCGTTCACAAGTGCACGTACTCAGGTATAACCATGGAAATGGCCCTGAGCAGCCACTCAACTTTGTACCACCAATAGAGCAAAATCAGTTGCCACCCAGGTAGTTGTTTAACTTAGTAGAAAATAGCTTTTCATAACAAAACACATAGCATAGCATTTCACTACTTCCACTAAGTTATCATATAGGTACTAGACACTTAGGAATATTTGGAGTAATGCTAAACAGGTCTAGCATAGCAATACTAATAACACCTATCATGCTTTACTAAAATAAAACACTAAAATGCATATAGGAGAAATAATAGGTAATTTATGCAGGAGCATCACTTGCCTTTGAAAAACTTGTCGTTGCTCACACCCTCTTTTCAACGTATCTTGGAGCACTCCGTTCACTCTAAACAAGGCAAGAGATAGAAATAAACAAACAATACCACACATATAAAACAACATATCAACAAACATGGGCAAAAGCAACACAACTGGGTTGGTGGTCCAAGACTCATCACATAACTCAATATGCAAAAAGAATCATTATAATGAAGTCTAGGGTCAAAAATTGAATGAAGGGGTGATCTCCAAGGTTCTAAGGGTAGGTTCTTGTTTCTCTGGACAGAGGCAACTATTTTGGGTATTTTTCTAAAAGAAAACAAATTAAACAGATTTATAAAATTTAAACAATATCAAAAATACTCAAATTGAGCCTCTAATTTTTACATCACCAAAATAATGCTCAAAAATATTTTATAACAGAGTATCTATATTGGACATATTCTAAGGTTTCTAAAACTATTTTTTTTGCAATTTTTGGACTTATAAAATTAAAGTTATGTTAAAATTACTCAAATCACACATTTGAAATTTGAATAATCTAAACTAACTCAAAACAGAAAACTAAAACGCCAGAAAGATTCTACAGATTCCAAGGATTTCAAAAAGGTAAAGTTTGTTAAAATTGGCCAAACCAATAAAAAGATATGAATGTTTCAAATTGCAGGGACTTTTCTGCAAAACTGCCATTTAATTCAATTCGGGAATAAAATTCCAGAAAGGACTGGCTCGGCTCGGCTCGGCTTCGGCTCTGGCTCGGGCTCGGCTCGGCTTGGCTGGATCTAATCTCAGCCGTTGGAAGGAGATCGGGTGGTCCTGGTGCTAGGGTTCTCACCGGGCGGCGCTGGGTGGCCGGAAACGGAGGGGACGGCGGTGCTCCGGCTCGGGCGTGGACGTGCACGTTGCTCCGGCGATCCCCGGAGAGGGTGGAGGGGTGCACGAGTAGGAGCTCGACACAACGAAGTCGACGGAGTGGTCGGCGGGCTCGAGCGTGTCCTGTCGTGGCGAGGGGGAGCGGCCGGAGGCGGTGCGGGCGCCGGTGTGCTCCTGCCGAAGATGGCCGCGTCGGTTGGCTGCGGGGAAAAGGAAACGGGGGGGCAGGGGGGGTGCTGCACGGCAAGGGGGAGAAGATGGTGGCCTCGAGGTGGTCCGGGGGTGGCTCACCGTGCCGGAAACGAGGTCGAGGCGGCGACGACAGTGGTAGCTCCGGCGAGCGATTTCGCCGGCCTGGGGGCACGGTTGGCTCGGGTACGAGAGGGGAAAGAAGGAGGGAGTCGAGGGCTATAAGGGGATGGGCTCGGGGTGTCGATTGATTCCCCGAAACGCTCGCAATCATGGAAGAGGAGATCGGGTTGAAACTGCCGTGGAAGAGCAAGGGTTGAAGATGATGACGTCACGGTGGGTCCCACCTGTCAGGTATTTCCCTTTTTCTTTTTCCTTTTTCTGTTTTCTTTTATAACTTTTGATTTAAAGCTCCAAATCAAGTAAAATAAATTTGTAAAATTTTGTAAAATTCCAAATATTCAAAATAAACATTTAGGAACTATTTTTGATAAAATCAAAATTACCAAAATACCCTTTTGATCAAATATGCCTTATATGGCTAATTGGGGATATTTCCAAATTAAGGTTTATAAATATCCCAAAATCATTTAAATAGAAACCAGAGAATTAAGGTGAGTAATATCATTCAAAATGATAACTCATTTTCATATTTAAATATAGTTTAAGATAAAACATTTTATAAAACAAAGATTAGAAAGATGTTTAAATCATTTTCTCAAATAGTTTAGGGTTTATAATATCCCCATATTATTTATTTTAAACAATAAACCAAAGGGGAAAATACTATTTGAAAACTCTTTTAAATATTTTATTTCCAAGACTTTAAAATTGAGATAGGAAGATAAAGGAATATTTAATTTAAAATATAACTTTGAAGATGTCAAAACAATCTTCTATAAAAGCTTTTCTTGAATTTTGGAGACTTTATTTAATTATTAATAAAAGTTTTAAATTTTTGTGATTTTTACAACATTCCAAAATTTGGGATGTTACACATGATACGTGTCAAACATATCTATAATTTTTGATTGATCCATGCTAGTTTTGTGATGTTGTCACATGTTTTTACTATCATATTACATCATTTTTATGCAATTTATTGGACTAACCTATTGACAAGATGCCCAGTGCCAGTTCCCTGTTTTTGTGCTGATTTTGTTGCAGAAAGTTAATTTTGGAAATATTCTCGGAATTGGACGAAAATTTACGACTATTTTTTATTGAAGAAATAAGGACCGGAGCCAGAAGGGCGACCCCGAGGGGGACTGATACCCACAAGTATAGGGGATCGTTGAAGTCTTCGATGTGTAAGTATAGTATCGATCCCACAAGGAGTAGAAGGTATACGTATTTATCCTCTCAAATGAGAGTGTCACTTCCCTTATTATCTATGCACTAGACAAACTAAAATGATTAAATGATGCAAGTGTTTTTGGGTTTTTGGTGTATAGATTGCAATAAAGTAAAATGCTGAGAATGCAATATGACAAGTGAAAGCTCTCAAAGAGAGAAAGCCCAATCCTCTATGCAGCAAGAGGACAAGCTCAAGTGTGTGTTTCTTATAGGTGGAGAGAGTTCCCAAGGGCTAATTAGACTTCATGGCATAAATATTTCTAAAACAACAAGTTGAACATTTTGTCAAGTTTTAATCTTCATTGGATGGAGCCATAATTAGGAATAGCTAAATAAATAAACTAAACCTCTTATGATGGATCATGTGGCCAAGTAAATGGCTACACAAGAGTTATTAAGACATAAAGTCCCACCATAGCATTAATCTTTAAGGTCCCCGATACTAATACCCCATAAAGTAATTTCATGATTCGGTCTTGGGTTTACGTGTCCTCCCAAGTCTTCCTCACCCCATTACACTACGGTGTTCTCCTATGAGCCCATAAAGGTGAAGTGATATGCAGTCGACGTTCGCACAACATCATCATAGAATTATATCAAAGATAAAAACTAGACAAAATACCAACACATGTTATATAAGAATCATAGCCAATTCATCCTATACCCCCAGGAACATGAGAGAACTACTCACAATGCCAAGAAATTATATGATTCAGTGGTACAAGTGATACAACACAATCTGAAACTATGATCTCCCCACAAAACAATGACAATTAGAAATTCACAAACATGTATAATAGCACTTAGACAATAGCTAGGGATCGAACAATCTTAAACTATGAGGGGGATGAAGTGGATCACGAAGATGGTGATGGAGATGGTGCTGGTCTTGGCGGTGGTGTTGATGGAGACTCCGGAGGGGAATGGAGAAGACCTCCGGAAGTGATTCCAGCGGCGTTTCCCCCCTCCGATCTTCTCCAGCGGCAGCCTTCTATCTCGCTGTTTCTGGTTTTGTGTTTCTCCGCCGCCTCCTCCTGGAAAACATCGGGGGACTATTTTTATTGTCATTTTTAGGTCACGAGGAAGCTTCGGGAAGAAGGATCGATGCAAACGGGGCCACGAGGGCCAAAAGAGGTGGGCCCACACGGCCAGGTACAGGGGCCGCGTGGGGCACCCTCTTTTGCCCCTCCGGCCTCCGTTTGCTTGCTTCCTTCGCTCCTAGGTCTTCCTCCTTCCAAAATAATGATCCCCGTAAATTTGCAGCTCATTATGACGTCATTAAGGCCCTGAAATAAATAAGGAAAGAAATAGGGGTTTTCTGCCTGCGCAGGATTAATTCCATAAAAAGGGGAAATCATTATTAATTACCAAAAATCATTAAATAACAGTAATATACCCCTTATATGATGCAAATATGAATGGAATATAAGTATTATAGTGCAAAGTTCATGTATGCATTTTATATGCATCAACATCCCCAAGCTTAACTCATGCTCGTCCTCGAGTATGGAAGTGATAAAACTAACATGAACTTTGCAATATAATAATAACATGGATATGAAAGATGATTGCTACTGCTACATAAAGTCAAATGATTCATTATTCAAAGAAGTAGCAATATGCAAACAGTTTATAAAGTGATATCAAGTATTCAATGCAAGGATGTTCAATGATAGTTCACAAAGTGTAACATAAAGATAGTAATATGGACCACATGTATGCAATATGATAAGTAAGAACATCCTACATAGGTCATAGAGTGAAGATGAAAATCTGAATATAAAAGGTGGACACTTTGGAAAAGATATATAAATGAGTAGAGGTAAAACATGCATAAGTTTCATCTATCCTCCAAACTATTCTACTTAAGCTATTGAATGCAATGGTAATACTTGGTGTCAAGCTCTCATTCCCCTATCATATCATCTTAAATGATTAAAGTTAATGTGAAAGCAAATATGAGTAGTGGCCTTGATAAAGTAAAGGTTAGATGTCTCATGCCCCTTGAATACAAGTACCTACACCATGATTACTCAACTTAGGAAACAAAGCAAGTTTAAGTTATCTATCATTGTAAGTAATAATGGTATTATCAAGAGCCTCAACTGGGGTACCTCTTGTCCCATGATATGGATCAAGCCCACATCAAAACAACAAGACAAACAAACATAATGAACAACCTCACACCCTTTTTATTTACCACTTTATATAGATTTCTATTGTAGGGTGTATCACAGAAAGTTCAAAATAGCATGTAAGTAAATTTCCACCATGAATGATGCATGGCAAAGATTAGCGGCCTAGGTTTCTCTCTAACCATTTATACAAACTCCTTTAAACTTACTCTATTTCCACATTATTTCACCATGATAGGCATCCATAAACAAAAGTACATGATATCAACTAAAAAAATGATGGAACATGTTGAAAGCTTTGCATGTGACAGCTGTGTTGGGAATATGCCCTAGAGGCAATAATAAAATGTTTTATTAAGCATATTCACGTTTATGATAATAGTTTATTATCCATGCTATAATTGTATTAAATGGAAACATAATACATGTGTGGAATATAAACACCCGGAGTCCCTAGTAAGCCTCTACAGGACTAGTTCGTTGATCAAGAGATAGTTAGAGTTTCCTAACTATGGACTTGTTATAGTCACTTGATAACGGAGTCATATCATTAGGAGTAATGGTGTGATGGACATGACCCAAAATAAGAGTTGCAATTAATCGTGTCACAAAAGTTTTGTTGTCAACACTTTTAATATGCCAAATATAGTTTCCTTAGACCATGAGATTATATCACTCCCGTTCACCGGAGGAATACTTTGTGGACATCAAACGTCACTTCGTAACTGGGTGATTATAAAGGTGGCTTTCAGGTATCTCCGATGGTGGGTTGTTGGGTGATATGAATCGAGAGTGGAATTTGTCCCTCCATGTGACGGAGAAGATATCTCCAGGCCTTCTCGGTAATATAGCATCAAAAGTCTGCAGACATGTGATTAAGTTGTAATCACCGGGATCCTATATTATGGACGAGTAAAGAGGACTTGCCGGTAACGAGATTAAACTAGACATGGGGATGTCAACGATTATATCTCGGGCTAAGTAAAATATCGTGAGACAAAGGGAATCATATATGAGATTAATTGAATCTCCGGCATCGTGGTTCAATCGAGAAAAGGATTTCGTTGAGTGTATAGGAATTAATATGGGCATCCCGGTCTCCGCTATTAATTATTGATATGATCATGTCTATGCATTCTCGAACCCGTAGGGTCACACACTTAACGTTCCGATGAAATTAGGTTTTGCGATGAATTAAATGATGAAGTGAACGACTGGTGATTCGGAGTCTCGGATGGATCCCGGACATCACGAGAGGTTCCGGAGGAGTTCGGAGAATAAGATTCATATATGGAAAGTGGTTTCCGGAGGTTTCAGAAAAGTTCCGGAAATTATTTATAGGGTACCGGAAGGTTCCGGAATGTTCTAGAAGGGTCTAGAAGTGGGACCACATATTTGTATGGGGCCCACATGTGCAAAGGGGTGCTGCCACCACTTAGGTGGTGCGCACCACCTAAGCCCACATGGGCTGGTGCGGCTAAGGAAAAAGGGGAGTCCCACTCCTAGTTGGACTAGGAGGTGGGCTCTCCACCCCTTTAGGAAAGGGGGCCCAAGGAGGAGTCCTAGTTGGACTCCAACTTGGGGGGCAAGCAAGGAGGGGCCGGCCGGCCCCCTGCCCTTGACCTAGCCGGCCACCTATATAAAGGAGGGGAGGGGGGGGCGCAACACACACCTTGGAGGCTGCCCCCTAGCCGCACCCCCCTCTCTCCCTCTAACCCTAGCCGCACCCCTCCTCTCCCGGAGGGCTGCCGCCATCTCACCTCCACACCTAGCCGCACCCCCCTTGCCCTAGGGGCTGCGCCACCTTGCTCCTCTCCCTCTCCTCTTGCTTGGCTTGGCGAAGCCCTGCTCGCGGAGATCGTCATCATCACCGGCACTACCGTCGTGCTGCTGAGATCATCAAGGCCACGTCTTCTCGCTTGCGGGATCAAGGAGTCGACGTCTTCATCGAGCTGTACGTGTGGACGTCGCGGAGGTGCTGCCCGTTGCTGCACTTCACCGGATTGGATCTCGAGGATAATACATCTCCTCGCGACTAGACGAGTCTAGTTGCGGGGATCGACTAGCCAACCCCTGCACCGACAAAATGCGTTTGTTGATCTTCGAGGGTAAGAGATTGGATCTCATCTTCGCTATCTTCATCTCATAGATCTAGATCCTTGGGGTTTATTCCGCTTTGCCGCGTAGAAAATTTTTTGTTTTCCTATGCTGCGACCCCATCAGTGGTATCAGAGCCTAGATCTATTCGTAGGATGTTGATGCGATTAGAACACAAGGAGTTGTGGGCGTTGATATTTTATGTTGCTACCTTCTCGCGTGCACTTTGCATCTTTGCGGTATTGTGAGATTGAAGCGGCCCGGACCAACCTTACTCGTCCACGCACGAGAGACCGGTTCCACGACTGACATGCAACTTGTTTTGCATAAGTGGCTGGCGGGTGTCTGTTTCTCTTGCTTTAGTGAGGATGCAATTTTCAATGGAAGGCCTTTCAAAAGGATGAGTAAATAAGCAACTATTATATCACCGTTGTGGTTTTTGCGTAGATTAGAACGGTTCTATCTCGTTGACCCAAGCCACGTAAAATTTGCATAAACAAAGTAGAGGCGTCTAACTTGTTTTTGCAGAGGGGGTCAAGTGATGTGATATGGCCAATGTGATTTGTGATAATGTATGCAATGATCATGTTTGTAATATTTCGCGACTTGCATGTCGGCGAGTACGGCAACCGGCAGGAGCCATATGGTTGTCTATTATTTTATGTGACCTGCGTGTCAATGAAATCACCATGTAATTGCTTTGCTTTATTGCTAAGAGTAGCATTAGTTGTAGTTGCAATAGTTGGTGGACAACCATGGTGATGGCGCCAAGATGATGGAGATCATGCCGGAGATGGAGATCTTGTCGGTGCTTTGAAGATGGAGATCTAAGAGCATATGAAGAAAGGCCATATCATATCACAATTATGAATTGCATGTGATGTTAATCCCTTTTATGCACCTTATTGTTATGCTTAGATGTGATCGCGACGGTAGCATGATAAGGTGATCTCTCATGTTAATATCAAGATAATTAAGTGTTCTCCCCTAGTATGCGTCGTTGCGAAAGTTCGTCGTTTCGAAGCATCACGTGATGATCGGGTGTGATAGATTCAACGTTCACATACAACGGGTGCAAGCCAGTTTGCACATGCGGAAATACTACGGTTGTCTTGACGAGCCTAGCATGTACAGACATGGCCTCGGGAACATGGAACCGAAAGGTTAAACACGAGTCATATGAATGATATGATCAACACTAAGTTGTTCACCATTGAAGCTACATCATCTCACGTGATGATCGGTGGTGGTGTAGTGGATTTGGATCGTGTGTCACTAATCAACCGGAGAGATGTTGAGTTTAGTGGGAGTTCGTTAATTTGATTAAGTTGAACTAAAATTATCATAAACAAGTGTCCTAAAGATGTCTTTGCAAAATCCTTGTAGATCATGGGAGACTACAGTAGTATGTTTCTTGCTGAGGAGCTGCGTCTCGATGGGTCAAACTTTGCTGAGTGGTACATGCGTCTGAGAGAAGCCCTGTATGCCAATGATGAGCTCTACGTGATAGATGAACCTTTAGAAAAAACGCCCTGATGTTACTGTTGACTATGAAGGGTATATGGAGTGGTACGATCAAAACACCACCTACTTGAGAGTCGAGTGGCTGATATGCACCTTCATGGATTCTAACCTTGGTAGACAATTTGGAACTTGAGCGCAATGGAGATTGTCGATGAGCTGAAACAAAGGTTCATAGCACAAGTTAGAGTTGCAAGGTTTGAATGCCTGGATGAATTTCTTTCAACTAAGATGGAAGAAAACACTTGCTTGGAACAGCACCTAAGTAAGATGCACCGGCTGTATTATACTATGGTGGATGTTTGGAACCATGAAATAACTGACGAGATGGCAATAGATGGGGTGCTGCGCTCGCTTCCCCCCAGCTATAAGGATTATGTGAGGAACTATATCATGGGAAGGGATTCGATCACNTCCGCCTGCGGTACCACGACCCGGGCACGCCGCTCTGGTAGTCGAAGCTCTGATCGGGGATTACACCTTGAAAAAGGTGTTCATGGACGGAGGCAGCGGCATCAACATTATCTTCGCCGACACCCTCAGAAGATGAACAGGCCAACAACAAACTTGACGCCATCAGACCACCTTCCATGGCATAGTACCAGGGCAAGCAGTCACGCCCATGGGACAATCACACTCGACGTCATTTGGCACACCCGACAACTTCCATAGGGAGGCGATCGACTTCGAGGTAGTCGACTGGAAGTCGCAGTACCATGCGATACTTGGGCGCCCAACCTTTGCCAGATTCATGGCGATCCTCACTACGCCTACCTCATGCTCAAGATGCCTGGACCCAAGGGCGTCATCACGGTGCACGGCGACTTCGACCGCTCCAACAGCTGCGACCGCGAATTCAGCCAGATCTCTGAGTTCTTCGGAATGGAGGAGCACCTTGCGATGATGGCAGTCGACAACGACAAGACCATTTCCCGCCATCCAAGAAGCCAGCCAAGGGCTCGCCTTCAACACGACTGACGACACAAGAACCCATCAAGTCCACCCGACGGGCGCCAGCAAGACAGTCAAGGTGGTCGACAAGCCTGCCTGTCGCATAGGAAGGCGCGCTCGTCGAGTTCCTACGTGAGAATTGGGAGATCTTCGCTTGGCAACCTTCTGACATGCCAGGCATACCCAGGGAACTCGCCGAGCACTCCTTACGCATCCACAAGGACGCCAGACCCGTCAAGCAGACCATAGGACGCTTTTTGGGTCCCAAGCGAGACGCCATCAGCAAGGAGATCGATCGGCTGCTCCACGCCGGATTCATCCGAGAGATCAAGGACTCGAACTGGGTAGCGAAACCGGGTCCTGGTGGAGAAGAAGAAGACGAAGACACTCCGCATGTGCGTCGACTTCACCGCCATTAACAAATGCTGCCCCAAGGACCACTTCCCGCTTCCGCGGATAGACCAGATCATCGACTCGACTGCAGGCTGTGCGCGCCTATCCTTCCTGGACGCCTACTCCGGCTACCAGCAGATCAGGATGAAAGTCGAAGATGAAGAGAAGACTACATTTATCACACCCCATGGTGTGTTCTGCTACCAGATGATGCCCTTCGGGTTGAAGAACGCTGGGGCCACATACCAGCGCACGATGCAAGCCTGCCTGAAGGAGCTAATAGGACAGACCGTCCAAGTCTACGTCGACGACATAGTTGTCACCACTCGAACGGAGACAGTTTAATCGCTGACCTCCGCAAAGTCTTCGCCGCACTCAACGAGTATCAGATCAAGCTGAATCCGGACAAGTGTGTTTTCGGCGTGCCAGCAGGAGAACTGCTCGGGTACCTCGTCTCTGCAAGAGGAATTGAAGCCAACCCTGAGAAGGTGCAAAACATACTCGCAATGCCAGCACCGACCAAGCTCATGAAGTGCAACGCCTATCCGGCCGAGTCGCAGCCCTCAGCCGGTTCATTAGTAAGTTGGGAGAAAAGGCCTGCCTTTCTACCAACTGATGAAAAAGACAGATAAATTCGAGTGGACAGAGGAAGCGCAAGACGCGTTCGACAAGCTCAAGAAAACCCTCACGACTCCTCCAGTACTGGTGGCGCCACTGGAGAACGAGCCGCTGTACCTCTACGTGTCAGCCACCAACAGAGTGGTCAGCACGGTACCCGTAGTCGAACGAGGAGAAGAAGGGCCACAGTCACCTTGTTCAGCGGCCTGTCTACTTCCTCAACGAGGTGCTAACCTTGTCCAAGCAGCGGTACCCGCACTACCAGAAGCTAGCCTATGGAGTCTTCATGACATCAAGGAAGGTCGTCCACTACTTTCCGAGCATCCCATCACGGTGGTAAGCTCCTCCGGGCTCTCCGACATCCTCACCAACCAAGCCGCGACAGGACGAGTCGCCAAGTGGGTTGTTGAGTTGGGACCCTGGGGGCTGAAGTATGCGCACCCGAAGGAAATCAAGGCTCAAGTCCTTCCAGAGTTCACCACAGAGTGGATAGAGGCCCAGCTGCCAGACGTACCCGACTTGTCCAACGCATGGCCAATGTACTTCGACGGGTCCAAGAAGTTCAGATTAGCAGGGGCGGGAGTCGTCCTCATCTCACCCAAAGGCGACAAACTGAAGTATGTACTGCAGATGAACTTCCCAACACCCTCCAACAACGAGGCAGAGTACGAGGCCCTGATCCACGGCATGCGGATGGCCAAAAACTGCGGCGCAACTCACCTCATGATCTACGGAGACTCCTACCTTGTCGTGCAGCAAACCATGAAGCAACGTGACGCCATCGCCGACAACATGATAGCCTACAGGACCTATTCAACTAGTTGGAAGGCACCTTCGACGCTGCGAGCTGCGGCACATCGTCCGCGAGAGCAACGAGGAAGCCGACACCCTCGCCAACCTCGGCTCAGACAAAGCACCGGTGCCACCCGGAGTCTTCCTCGAGTGCATCACGCAACGCTCCATCAAGCTCGACCCGCGCCGGAATCCTCTACACCGACAACGAACACCACCAACCCGCCCGGCACGGAGAAGGAACCCATGGAGGTAATGCTGGCCGAACCCACATGGACAAGCCCATACCTGGCCTACATACTGCATCAGAAGGTGCCAGCGAACCCAGTCGAAGCCAAGCGCGTCGTCCGCCGCTCCAAGGGCTTCACCGTCATCAACGGGGAACTCTACAAGCGAAGCATCTCAGGAGTCCTCCAAAGGTGCATCGACCCAGTCGACGGTCAAGCCATCTTACTCGAGATCCACGCCGGCATCTGTGGACACCACGCCAGCAGTCGAGCCTTGGTGGCCAAAGCCCTACGAGCAGGGTTCTACTGGCCCACAGCAATGCAAGACGCAGAAGAACTTGTGAGGAAATGCACCGGCTGCCAGGAGTTCGCCAACAAGCCGCACGCACCAGCATCAGCGCTGAAGACCATACCACTCGCATGGCCCTTCGCTCAATGGGGGCTCGACATGGTGGGTTCACTCAAGAAGTCTTCTCCGGGCGGACACACTCATCTCCTGGTGGCAGTCGACAAGTTCACGAAGTGGATCGAAGTAGCACCGATCACAAGTTCGACTGCCTCCTCGGCTAGTTAACTTCATCAGGTCGATCATCTTCAGGTTCGGTGTGCCACACAGCATCATCACCGACAACGGCTCGAACTTCACAGCCGAAGAATTCAAGGACTTCTGCTCTGACCAAGGTATCAAGCTCAACTACGCATCTGTATCGCACCCGCAGTCCAACGGACAAGTCGAGAAAGCTAATGGCCTAGTCTGCAAGGGCATAAAGAGGCGCCTACGAGTACCATTGAGGCGCGCCGCAGGCGCCTGGGTCGAAGAGCTGCCATCGGTGCTGTGGAGTCTGCGCACCACACCAAACAGATCTACCCAGTAAACGCCGTTCTTCATGGTGTACGGTGCTGAAGCAGTCCTGCCTATGCGACATCAAGTTCGACGCCCCCCGAGTGGTGGCCTACGATGAGTCTGATGCAGAAGAAGCACTCGAAGATGACATGGACACCCTGGACGAAGCACGCGACATCGCCCTTACCCGCACAGCTGTGTACCAGCAAGACCTGCGCAACTATCACGGGCGGCGACTCCGGCCCAGAGCGTTCGTCCCTGGTGATCTTGTCCTCCGTCTCAAGCAGAAGAAGGTGCACAAACTTGCCTCCCCGTGGGAGGGTCCATACATCGTGACAGAGGCAATCGGCGGCGGAGCTTACCGCCTGAAGGACTCGAAGACAGGGGCAGTCTGCAACAACCCATGGAACGTTGCGCAACTGCGCCGCTTCTACGCCTGATCGACCCCAATTTGTAACAGTACAATGTCAAGAAGCGGCAGGTTTCAGACGCACTCTTTCCCTCGCCAGGGTACCCGAGGGGACTGGAAGGGTTTTAACGAGGCGGCCTGCTCGCAAAAATCAATAAAGTGATTTGAGGAACAAGCTCTCCCCTCTACTTTTGTCAGCAAGCAACATAAACTAGGCCGCCACCTGATGCACTCGGGGGGCTGCGCCATACAGGTCAACTCGAAAATCCTCGGCCGCCACCCGAACCACTCGGGGGCTGCGCCGCACAGGTCTAAGTCAACATAGGCCGCCACCCGAACCACTCGGGGGCTTGCGCCGCACAGGTCAACCCTAAAATCCTCGGCCGCCACCCGAACCACTCGGGGCTGCGCTGTACAGGTCTAAGTCAAAACCTAGGCCGCCACCCGAACCACTCGGGGGCTACGCCATACAGGTCAACTCGAAAATCCTCGGCCGCCACCCGAACCACTCGGGTGGCTGCGCCGCACAGGTCTAAGTCAAAACCTAGGCCGCCACCCGAACCACTCGGGGGCTGCGCCATACAAGCTCAACCCGAAAATCCTTGGCCGCCACCCGAACCACTCAGGTGCTGCGCCGTACAGGTCTAAATCAACCTAGGTCGCCACCCGACGCACTCGGGGGTTGCGCCGCACAGGTCTAACACGAAAAGCCTCGGCCGCACCCGACTCACTCGGGGGCTGCGCCGCACAGGTCTAACTCGAAAACGCCTCGGCCGCACTCGAAAGCACTCGGGGGCTGCGCCGCACAGGCCTGACTCGAAAACGCCTCGGCCGCACTCGAAGCACTCGGGGGCTGCGCCGTACAGGCCTGACTCGACGCACCCCGGCCGCACTCGACCCGCTCGGGGGCTGCGCCATACGGGTTTACAGAAATCTACAATATACAATTTATTCACTCGGAGGCTTCGGCGACCTCGGCACACATACACTCATATTTCCACTTGGAAAAATGTCTTTTACAAGCTAACGCTATACAATAGCAATCTGGTAGTCTTACTCTACAGGCTCATCCTTCGGCGCATCGAGCGGCCCTACAAGTTGCTCACTGAAGCTCTGGACCCTGTTGAATCATCTGACGCGCAGCCGCAAGGGTATCGGCGTAGTCATCTGCTCCAGGCAAGCCGTCAAGTACTTGTCCAAGGGAAGATGAGGCCGGTGCATTCGAACGTACGCCAGCGTCACGTTCGCCCCGCCAACAAGCTGGGCGTGCACGATTTCCTTCAACGCCTTGCCTTCGCGGAATCTCTCCAGCAGCGCAACCAGTCCATTAGGCTGCTCGTTGTGCGGAAAGTACACCCTGTTGATCTGCAAGACGGTCTTTCTACAACCTTCCAGGAGCAAAGCAGCCCGCCAGAAGCGATCCAGCATTCTAGCCAGTACACTGCCTTTGGATTTGTCTGACCAAAATTGACGAGCTTCGAGTGAGTCACCGGCGGCTTCTCTATCCACCCGCTCGTCTACTCGACTCTGCTCGGCCTTCCAGTCAGCATTCACATCTGCATCAAGACCCAGCACTTAGAACAGTGAAAGCATAAAGAAGCCGAAGCAAAGCGCCAGAAGATCAACCTTGCAGCTGTCGACTGATCAAGTCTATCTGGCCAAGAAGGAATTCCTCACGCTGGGAGAACGGCGCAGTGGGCCGAGACTTCAAGCGCTCCAACTCCAACGCGGCAACCTTCAGCTTCGACTCGAGCTCAACAATCTTGTTCCTCATGTAGGTGAACACTCGTTGATCATTCACGCTTCGTACAGGGGCTGGAGAAGCTCGACGAAGATGGCGAGTGGGTGCGGCCGAAGAGGTGTCCTCATCCTCACCCGTACCAGCAGTTCCAGCAACCTTAGGAGCCTCGCCCATCTCAGACTGCCAAATTCGACAGCGTCAAGCAAGGAAAAGAGCACATTCATTCTAGCGTAAATATGACAGAAGACTCGAAGGCACAAATTCACATTTCACATCAGCATGTTCGCGGCCAGAAGACCCGCAAACTATATGGTTCATTACAGACCAAGACCAAAAGTAGAAGAAGCTTAAAATAAAGAAGTCTACATCGCAGACTCCGACTGAGAACGGCCCTTCCTAGCGGCCAACTCTGCAGCCTTGGCGATTCTCTTCTCGAAGGTGGCAACCAACTTCGCAGCCAGCTGGCTCGCCCGTGCCTTCACACAACTAAGGGACGCGGTTTTGCCATCAGGCCTCCGAGGGAAGTCGCTGACAACCTTCTCAAAGTTACCTGCGACTTGGTGACCAAGTAGGAGCTGGAAAGTGAGCTCTGAGCCGCGTACCGTCTAAGCACGCGTGTAGTCCGCCATGGTGGTCGCGTCGCCTTCAAACGGAGCCGCAAGCGCGTCAACAGCGACCGCGATGGCTGATTGGGGAAGATGCTCTGGTGCACAGTCGCCAAGGCGCCTGTCGACTTCTGCAGTGCCGTCGAGGCATACGCACAGACGCGATCGATGAAGCCAACAGCTTCCGTTAAGCTGACATTGGCACTGGAAGTTCCTTCGGGAGGAGCACATCCGTAAGTCTCTGCTCCAAAAAGACCACACTGATAAGACACCTAGAAGTCGACACAAGAAAAAGTAGGCAAACAGCCGAGATACTTACTTCCAGTAACATCGGCGAGTGAGAGCAAATGCTCAACCTGGGCCTTCTCCAGTTCATCCCGGGCTCGCTCACGCTCTTGAGCTTCGCCCAGTGACTTCTCCAGCTCCGCGACCCGCTTCGCCAGGCTCTCCCTTTCGCCTATGGATCACCGAAGCAAAGTTAACAATGAAGATAGTCGAAGCACCTCTTGAACGCAAGGGTTAGTACTCACTGTTTGCTTGCTCCAGAGCAGTGCGGAGTCGACCCCCTCCTTCTCCATTCGCACGAAGGCTGCGGCTCCCTCCATCAGCTGGCGACAAAACGGCTGTGGAAAGAACAAGACATCAATCTGCGCCCGACTATTCTAGTCACGCACATCTTCGGGGGCTACTCCCATCGGGAGCGCTTTTCGCGCACCCGATACAGATCTTGCAGACTGAGTTAAGGGACACTTACATGCTCAAGCAATCCAGCGTCCACCGAGGTCGCATCAGCAGTCTTCTCTGGCACGGAGGAGGTCGAAGCCTTCAAGGTCGACGCATCACCCGCCTGCGGCTCTTCTTCGGTCGCCTTCGCAGTCTGCTCGAACACGGGAGCAGAAGTGTGCTCCATCTCTGGAGGCGAAGAACCGACAGCGCCAGTACGGTCACTGCGACAAGATAATTCAATTCAAATACTCACAAAGGCAAAAAGGGCACTCGACAAAACAAGGTGATGGTTGCAAGACTTACCTGGTGACGTCCAGATCATCATCGCTGCCCAGGGAGACGGAGGGCATCCTCGCGAACCCAGTCGGCGGTGCAGAGCTAAGGGGAGGCACGACCAAAGGCTCCGTCGGGTCGCTCGTGTGCCTGGCACCCGAGGACGACTCACTCGCCTCATCCACGTCCTCCACCTCCACCTGCTTTGCGGGTGACGAAGTCGAAGCAGACTCGCCACTCTTTCGCCTTTGTCGCTTCTGTAGCGGCTCTTCATCTTCATCGTCCTCCACTACCTCTTCACTCGGAGAAGCGGCGGAGGGCACTTCATCGTCATCAACCTCTTCATCCTCAGGGAACTCTGCCTCTTCATGAGGTTCGTTCTCCATCAACGGAGGAAGGCTGACAAAGCTGGAACGACCCTGTCGAAAAAAAATTTGGGTCAGACAAAAGAAGATTTCGGCAGAACATACAAGACAGAAGCAAAACAAAAAGGAAACTTACCTCAGGCACAGGGTTGTTCGGCCCATACGGCTGGACCGGGCACTTGACGTTGCACGGATCGGCGGCTCGGAGACTGGTGATGCTCCTCACCTTCGACTCAACTTCGTCATCGCCGAGTTCATTACCATGCTCAAGCGCCCACATCGGGTGGACGCGAGCGCGGAGCGGCTGCACCCGAAGCCTGAAGAAGGTGGCAATGAGTTGCACCCCACCTGTCTCACGCCCAAGGCTCTTCAGCAGGCTACGGAGAAGCGCCAGCAAGGGTTGAGTCGCCTCCCTGTCCTCCTTCGACAACGGGTGCGCCCATGCCTTCATCTTCCGCAACTCGCGATCAGCCGTGAAGGGAAGAAGCCCCTCCTGGTCGCACCTGACGTAGAACCACTTCCTCCGCCAGCCTTGGACGGAGTCGGATTTCTTCATCTGGAAGAAGGCGGTGTCGCCGCGCACCTGGATGCCGAAGCCGCCCATCGGGTACACTTGCCCGCTCTTCCCCACGTTCCTCCTGACGAGGAACAGCGACTTCCATAGCGGCCAATGGGGTGCGATCCCCAAGAAGCACTCGCAGAGCACGATAAAGCTCGCGATGCTGAAGACGCTATTGGGATTCAGATCGTGGATCTGAACCCCATAAGCATACAGAAGACCACGAACAAAATCGTGGAGGGGGAACCCGAAACCCCGCGGAAGAAAATCCACGAAGCATATGTGTTCCCCCTCGCGAGGGGCAGGGAATACCTCCTTCCCTGGAGCGCGCACCGCTGCCTGGTCCGCCGGCGGCAGGAGCCCCTGCGCGCGGAGGCCCTCAAGATCGGCCTTCTTCACCGACGACTTCGTCCAGTCGCCCTCGGACTTCTTCATCACGCTAGCCTCGGTGGCGGCGACAGCGCCGGTGGCAGACTTTCCCCTCTTCATCGTGACCTTGCTCATGGTGGGTGGAGAAGAATCTGGCAGAGGAGCAGCAATGGAGGAGAGAGCAGTTGAGACGACGGCGAAATAGAGATGGGATGAACTGTTCCCCACCACGGTGAAAAATATATACCGCGGGGTCAGTTCATCCTGGCCGTTCCCCACGAAACCGCTCTCCACAACCTCATCTGGCCGTCCACGCATCGCGCAGAGATGCCAACCGTCACCGCCCACGCCGCCCACTACGCGCGGGAATCGAGGCGCCTTCATCACGCCGCGAAAAGTTCGCGCCCAACGGTCAGATCAGGCAATGCTGGCACTGGGACCACCATGTCACGTCCCATCGGATGCAGAGCACGCCGAAAACGTCAGCGCTGACGTCATCTGCGGAGGCGTGGCAAGCCAATGGGCTGATGGAGCACCCGGACAGTTCATTCGAGTGCAACAAAGATACAGTAAGCTCTAAGAGCTGAGTCGACTCGACAAGTCAAATCGAGTGCAAAATAAATACAGTAAGCTCCACGAGCTGAGCAAACTTAAGCAGTAAGCCAAACCGGCCGAGTACAAAGTAAGTCATGCAAAGCAAGTTGCGACTCCGTCAATTCGAGTCCCTTCTTCACTCCCATCGGGAGCGGGCTTTTCGACTGAAGGAAAAAATTGAGTTTAACCTCAATTGCAAGCAATTCAGCTTAATCTCGGGGGCTACTCCTATCGGGAGCGCTGTTCGCGCTCCCGAATGACTCAGAACAATCGCAGTCAAAAAATCACCGACCAGAGCAACACTCGCAGTTTTCACCCTGCAGTCGATGTTTCGACTAAGGAATCCTCCATAAGCCCTGAACGGCCGGAGTCGACCATTTTGTTTGTTCCTTTCAGGAACCCGCTGGCGTGCCCAGAAGGAAGGAGTCCTTTATCCGACTCTACGATTCGACTAAGCACTCGGGGGCTACTGTCGTGGGGTTACTCTTTGACTACCCCACGGTGGTGATACCTGGGTCACGCCGAGTCCATCAATCCTATGGCGAGGGTCCAAGGAAGGCCCAAGAAGGACGACGTGCGGCCCAAGGTAGTCGACGTTAGGTCATCAGCCTTGATCGTCCTGTAAGTGCCATCGGCATCGTTCACTCGAGAGCCAGCCTATCATATAAAGGCTGGGAAGGTCCCTCGTCTAGGGTAACTCAACTCCAGCTCATAGCCGCCATCTCAAACCCTAGAGAGATCGCCATCTCGCCATTGTAGCCACGCTCAACATCAATACCAGACAAGCAGGAAGTAGGGTGTTATCCTCCAGGAGCCTGAACCTGGGTAAAACCTCACCTGTTAGGCGTCATGATCACCAGCGCTCATCTCTCTCCCCCTCAATCAACCCGGGGTGCTCAACCCAGGGATTTGCCGAGTCCCAACCTCGTCAACATCACCTTCGCAGGAACCCTCTTCTTGGGGCGCGTCTCATCATCAACTTCACCAGGATCATCTCGCCTGATCTTATACCGCGATGCACCGCATACCGGGCATGCATTCAAATTCTCGTACTCCTCACCGCGGTAGAGGATGCAGTCATTGATGCATGCATGTATCTTCTGCACCTCTAATCCTAGAGGGCAGACAACCTTCTTTGCTTCGTACGTACTGGGGGGCAATACGTTATCCCTTGGAAGCATCTTCTTTATTATTTTCAGTAAATTTTCAAATCCCTTGTCAGAAGTACCATTCTCTGCCTTTCATTGCAGCAATTCCAGTGTGGTACCCAGCTTTTTCTGGCCATCTTCGCAATTTGGGTACAACAATTTGTTGTGATCTTCTAACATTCTCTCCAATTTCAACCTCTCGTTTTCACTTCCGCAGTTTATCTTCGCTTCAAGAATGGCACGACGAAGATCGTCATCGAGCTCATCAACAATGGGCTCTTCTTCAGCTCCGTCTTCCCCCATTGTAGTATCACCGTGTTCAGTGAACATAGGATAGTTGTCATTATCCTCTTCTTCTTCATTGTCTTCCATTATAACCCCTCTTTCTCCGTGTTTGGTCCCACAATTATAACCAGACATGAAACCAGACTTCAACAAGTGGACGTGAATGGTTTGTGAGGTAGAGTAATCTTGAGTATTCTTACAAACACTACATGGACAAGAAATAAAACCATTCGGCGGCTTGTTTGTCTCGGCCACACGGAGAAAATAATGCATGCCATTAATAAAGTCGGGATAACGTCGGTCACCATACATCCATTGCCGGCTCATCTGTATTATATAAAATATATCAAAAACCATTACACTACATCATGAATATATAATAGTGACCAAATTAATTAATATAAGTTCATCACATTAAAACTAAAGTAGAGTAGTGATCAAATGTAATACATAGTCTCATAAAACATACATTAATAGAAACTAACATACAACTATCTAAAGAATTTAAACCCAACAACAAATACGATAAAAATCACAACTAAGGTAATTATTGAACCAACAGCATAATGATACCAAGCCTCTTTATGAATGGCATATTTTCTAATCTTTCTAATCTTCAAGCGCATTGCATCCATCTTGATCTTGTGTTTATCGACGATGTCGGCAAGATCGAGCTCCAATTTCATCTTCTCTTCTAGGCATTGAAGACGAAGATTTTCACTTCTTTTTAATTTTGCTTTCGAAACATTATTTTCTTTTTCAAAAAACTTGACAATAGGGCCAGTTGGAATGTCCGGTTCAACCACATCCGAATCATAGATCGGACGAGGGCCAACGGGGACGGATATCAAAACCATGGCACTATACATATAAAAAACGTAAGAAATTATACAAGTAATAAATATGCATCTAAATCATATAAATAAGTTTTTTAAAATAAAAGAGAAAAACAAGAGGCTCACCGAGGTGGTGCCGGTGACGGGACGGCGCCGACGATCGACGGCGGTGAGGACAGGGACCGGACGACACTAAAACCCACACATTATACTTTAATTTGAGCTCAAATTACATATAAAACAAATGAAATCCCTAACTTAGGCATTTCATCAAACACCTAGCTAGCACTAGAAAAATGAAATGAGCTAAATAGCAACAAAATGAGCTTAAGTAGCAACGTCGGAAGTGCTAACCCTTAGATAGATGAGGCGCCGTCAATCTTGACAAATGGTGGGAAAAATAGGGATGAACTCGAGCTCGGGAGAGGAAATAGATGAGAAAATGGTGATGAACCCGAGCTCAAAATGGCCATGGCCGGGTCGGGGGGTGGGGGATGATATAGGGGGCAAACCGGTACTAAAGGTTAATCTTTAGTCCCGGTCCGTATGGCCAACCGGGACTATGGGTTGCTCGCGCTGGCCCCACCGCTGCGGCCGCTTGCCGCGAACCTTTAGTGCCGGTTCGTATCACGAACCGGGACTGCAGATCCCCTACGAACCGGGACTGGCCCTGGCCGGCGCCCTGGGCATTCGAACCGGGACTAGTGCCCCCATTGGTACCGGTTCATAAGGGAACCGGGACGAAAGGGCCAAACCGAAGGCCATGTTTTCCACTAGTGTTGGTATCTGATGACCATCCGAATTCCGAAGGCTGTACCATCCTGCATGTATGCATGGATGCAGCGCAGGTGCCGCCCCGTGCCTCGCATCGGGAGGACTTGGGCCGGCCACGGCCGCCGCCGGCCTCCTCCCCGAGTCTCACCACACCACGCGTGCCCCTTCTCTGCCTCGACCTAAGAAACGGTCGGAGGGTGGACGGATCGCCGGAGAAGAAGAGGAGCACGCGCCTGAGACGGGCAGGTCCGCGTCAGCCGCCGCCCTAGCTGATAAGCCATCTGCTTCACTCTCGGTTCGCCGTCCTCTCCTTTGCCTGCTCTCTCCCGTCTTCCTTCTTTCTCTCGAGATGGAATAAATGGTGGATGGTATCTGCTGTGAGAAGATTGACCACACTTGGGCCTTTTCCATTACGTGAATATATAGACAAATATTACAATCCTAATCATAAATGGGAGATCACAATAATAAAGACTCTCCACAATTTAGGGGATCAGGGGGACATATCTGTCTAACACTCCCCCGCAGTCACAACGGGAGGAGAGCGGACATTGAGACTGGACCGAAAATCCAGAAACAACGATGACGGAAGTCCCTTCGTCAAGATGTCAGCGAACTGGCGAGACGAGGGAACATGCAGCACGCGTACTTGGCCCATAGCAACACGATCGCGAATGAAGTGGAGGTCAATCTCGATGTGTTTAGTGCGCTGATGCTGGATGGGGTTCGTGGACATGTAGACGGCGCTGACATTGTCGCAGAACACAACCGTAGCCGGAGGAGATGGTCGATGAAGCTGGTGGAGTAGTTGACGTATCCAACTAGCCTCGGCGACAGCGTTAGCCACCGCATGGTACTCGGCCTCGGCACTGGAGCGAGACACCGTGTGTTGCCGTTTCGAGGACCATGATACGAGGTTGTCACCGAGGTAGACGCAGAAGCCTGAGGTAGAACGGCAAAGAGCACGCGGCGAAAAAAGGCATGGTAACGAGCTCTTTGTTGTGTGCTAAATATCCGCAGCGACTGGCAACAATAGAAAGTTGGCCCCACCGCTACTTGACACCGACAACGGACGGTGATGGCGGGCTCCTGACAAGTGGGCCCCACCGATCGCTCTTTGCTTTGTGCAAACACACGGCAAAGTCCCTCCTCTTTACCATGTGCCCGCACACGGCAAAGAGGGATGACGTTATCAATAAAAAATCCCCATCCCTCGCTGGGGACGGGCTGGCGGCGTCGCACCCTCGCCACCCTCTCCGTACCTCCTCCCCTGCGAGGACCACCGAGGTCCCCGGTCTTCTCCCCGTCCCGCCTCCTCCACCCCGGCGTGCCGGACCACCAGCACGTCCACCACAGCACCAGCAGCTTCTCCTTCCTCCCAGCCTCCCCGCTCCGCTTCTTCGCCCTCCGCGCGTACTTCCTCACGGCGGACCCCCTCCTCAGGCACCCAGGCCTGCCAGTGCTGCCCTGCTCCTCCTGCTACTAGTAGTACCCCCGCAGCACTCAAGCGCCGGCACCCGGCGCCTCTCCTCGTCCCGGCCGCAGTCACCGTCATGCCGTCGGTACCGGAAGCGGTGAACGGGATGGACGAGGTGGCCAAGAACGAGGAGGGCTTCACGGCGTACTGACGGAAGGAGAAGGGCTGGAGGCGGGTCAAGATGGAGGACCGGCACTTCGCCGCCATCGTGCTCGACGGGGACCGCGCGCAGGCCCTGTTCGCGGTGTTCGACAGGCACAGCGGGAAGAGCGCGGCTGAGTTCACCGCGGAGAACATGCCGAGGATCATGGCAGAGGAGTTTGCGCGAGGGACCATAACGGAGGAGGCGGTGTAGCGATGCATTGGAGGCCAGAGGCGCGTGCGCCGTGACGACGTTGCTCACGAGGAGGAGGGTGAAGACGGCCAACGGCGGTGGCAGCTGGTGGTGTTGGGCGCCATAGACTGCTGCACCATGCTGAGCCGCGGCGGCATGACGGAGGCGCTCACCGACGACCACCACATGTCGCGGCGGGACGAGCGGGACCGGATCGAGGCGTTGTGGGACGAGCTGGTGCTCAACTGCCGCGGCGCGCTAGGGGAGGACGACGAGGAGGTGGCGGTGGTTCGGGAGGAGGATGGGAGGGGCCTCTCCCTACCATCTCCACTGCTGCCGTCACGCACCTTGCGTTGGGAGTTGGGGATGAGTTGGAGATGGAGAAGATCTGAGCGGTGGGTGGAGGAGAGAAGGAGAGAGAGGGGATGAGAAGATAGGAGAGAGAGAATTAGTTTCACGACGCGGTTTGAGCCGTTGGATCCTCCTAGATGTATTGCCTCAAAGACGTGATCCGCGTAAAATTCCTCCTGGCCAATCAGAACGTATGGTTTCTTTGCCGTGTGCAAACACACGGTAAAGACCTGATTCTTTGGCTTGCCAAACACACGGCAAAGACCTGATTATTTTTTTTAAATGATCAAAATGGCCATCATAGCTATTCATTAAATAGGTCGAATTTTTCAAAACTATCGACGGTTCTGTGATGTAATCACTACTTGTGTGCCTTAAATTGATTTTGTAAAATAAATCAGAGCAAACTATTACATACTTGTAGTTCAAATTTGAATTACTTTCGAAAAATCAACATAAAGTCATTTAAATGTGCGAAATTCGGTAGAAATCGAGAAAATTTCTAATATTTGTGGATTATCTATCAAATATGGACTAGTTGGTGTGAAAATTGGATGGGTGTCATTTTGCACCATATTTTTTGTACTTGCTTCACAAAAATATCATTTTTGTCACTTAAAAATGGAAAATAATATTTCTAAAAATAATTTGAAAACTCGGTTTGGCACCATTGTTTCCCATACCAAGATAAATCTATGTGACAAATATGGGCACTTTATCACAAACTATGCCACGGAAATGGTCATACCTTGGTCATTTGGCTTGAAACCTATACATGTGTTATAGATGATAAACCTTTTGTGAAGTATTTTTTTGGAAAGTTTGTCAAAATTCTAGTTTATCATTTGTCCTAACAACTATTACACATGAAAGGACTTCATGCAAAGGATTTTTTTGAGTATTTTTTCACTTTCTTTGAGTTTTTTAAAAAATGGTAAAAATGCTCGGCATTGCTATCATTGAAAGGGGTCGAATTTTTCAAAAATATCGACAATTCTGTGATGTAATCACTACTTGTGTACCTTAAAATGATTTTTGTAAAAAAAATCAACTACACACACTTGTAGTTCAAATTTGAATTACTTTTAGAAAATCAGCATAAAGTCATTTAAATGTACGAAATTAGGTACAAAGCGAGAAAATTCCTAATATTTAAGGATTATCCATAAAATATGGAGTACTTTGTGTGAAAATTGGATAGATTCCATTTTGCACCATATTTTTTTGTACCTGCTTCATAAAAAATCATTTTGGCACTTAGAAAATAGGAAAATGATATTTCTAAAAGTAATTTGAAACTCGGTTTGGCACCACTGTTTCCCATACCAAGATAAACCTATGTGCCAAATATGAACACTTTATCACAAACTATGTCATGGGAATGACCATTAGTCTTAGAAATTAGAAAATGATAAAAACAATATTGATCTTTACCGTGTGCAAACATATGGCAAAGAATAAACCTTTGCCGTATGCAAACACACGATAAAAACCTGACATAACTGCGTCGTTTGCCCTGTCGTCTAGTCATGTACTCCCTCCGTCCTAAAAAGGATGTCACAGATTTGTCCAAATTTGAATGTATCTATACACTAAATCATGTCTAGATACATTCGAATTTGGACAAATCTATGACATACTTTTTGGGACGGAGGAAGTAATTAGAACCGCAGAACGTGTCATTTAGTCTCGCCTGGCTCCTTGGTACCGGTGGTGCGTATTCACTGACACGGCATGCAGGAAGACCACGTCTATGATGTGGGGTGGGGAGGGGGTGACCGCATGCTGCCACCACCTATCAGTCAGGGCTCTAACGGCTAAATTTATTATTATCTGCGCGTTGCCATTTTGTCTCGAATTTATTTTTTGATCAACCCAGCAGCATAATCCAGATGAGAACAGAACAAATCCCCACCAAGTTCCCTACGAGAACACTCACCAGATCGGAGATTGACCCGCACTACCTAGACGGCGCAAATCCTCACGAAGACGCCGAACAACAATATTTAGGTGCAGCGTCGCCGATGAGATACACAAGTCAGGTATCCAGATACAGTCATCGACAGCAACGACATGGACATGACTGCTCAGAGGTTGAGGTCCAAGAAGGACTCTAGCTCTGACGCTAATTCGTGGACATTACTTGATTTACCCTAATTTTTCTCAAAAAATAATCGTGCATTTTTTTTTGTTTTTTTTTTGCGGGGCATTTTTTATTGTTATTTGGGACCTCATAGAGAATCATGGATAATATATTAATACCCAGCTGATATCAAATGCAACCGACGTCTACACAACACGAATCAAGAAATGATATACCGTGGATACATACAAGCAAATTACTAAGAAAAGGATCTGTAAATATCAACATCAACCAATGCCATTGACACCGAGATATGTTCCCAACACTAACCCCTCACCGGTACAAATAAGAAAATCACAAACGTTTATCAAGTAGCCGAATTAACGACATTCATCCATTTGTAAATTAGTATATCTACGATTAACAAGACATTGCAATGCCTACATTAGACGGGTCAACGCCCTCGACATCGAGCTCACTAATTCTCCTCATTGTGTAACGATATTACCAAACATAAACACCCTATCTAAGCGTACAATTTGGACAGGAAAATTCTAGTACAAACAGAGCAAGATTACATGCGAGAGGGATTTTCACATCGCAGACCTAAATGTCGCGAGTTCAGATCCGGAAGTGAAGAGGTCGACGAGGGCTTCGTCATTGGCCCGCCTGCCGTCATCAACAGGAGGAGAGCACTAGACAAGTGAAAATTGATAAATATCAGGGTTAAAATAGGATTTCAAATCTATTGGACGCTTTAAGTGATGACTCGTATCGCACACGGTTTTGGAGGTACAAAACCAGGTGCGATCATTCTCAGAAATAATGGATCGTTTTTTGCTTGGTTTCCCAAACTTTATACAAAATGTTCAACACATAACAAAGTTGAAACGGGTCATTTTTCCTTGCAACTCGTAGCGATAAAATGACTCCATGTCAAGGGATTCTTTTTTTTTTGAACTTCTAATCGTATTGTTTGATTTATTCTAAAAGTAAAGTGCAAATTTCTCGCACAACTTTCCATACATGGTATATGACTTTTTAGAACTCATTTGGATATTACATCGATTTATACATAGCTACATGAATGTGTTTTTTAGTGATTTAATGGAACAACATGCAACACTGCTCTAATTCAAATTTTAAATACTTTCAGTAAATTAGATGAAATCCATTCAAATAGGAATATAGTAGAATTCAAAATGTTTTAGCAGTACCTCGACAAGAATGGTCTATTTTTTATAAGAAATTGTATCTCTTCGATAAAGGACACAAGCCTACCCGCGCGTTGCCCCTGGTTGCCCCTCCCGACCTCTCTCATGCGTTGGATGCGTGGTGAACAGGGTAAATAGCTTAGGAGTTTGGATGCGGGTAAAAACTTTTCTCACTTTTCTCTCGTGGGGCATCGTGAATGACCGCTGGGGCCGGTTTTCTCTGGGCCCCGGTCTTCAGCCTGTCGGCACAGTGGAAACCAGGGTACCACGGGCCGGCCTGCCAGGGCCCACAACGCTCTTCAGACGATTTCGCTAAGGACCAGGCTCTCCAAGCCTGGCGAGCCTAGCGAGGGTTTTTTCCTCGCGAGGGACCTCTCCTCCTCGCCGAGGGTTTTCCCCTCGCGAGGGACCACCTCTCCTCTAGAGGGCATCTCGGATGCTACCTGCAAATTCTGCTAAGGATCAAGCCGAAGGGCTCGGCAAGGCATCCTGCCTCGCGGGGCTTCCTTCCTCATGAAGCCAGCTCTGCCTCCGCGGCAGAGCGCACATGGGCTCTGCGCCCTCCGCAGAGTCACGGGCGTGCCAGCGCGCGGTGACGACCGCGCCTGCGCGCGCTGACGGCATCGCCACAGTTGCCATTCTCATGTATAAAGCGGTCAAACGAGGCTGCGCCAAGGAAGGGAGCCCCAAGAATTGCCATTCCGGTGATAAGGGAACCGTCTGCAGCTACGCTCCAAAGACGACGTCACCGTGGGGCGCCTCCCAAGGCTCAGCAGCGCCAGCCCACCGTCCTGGCTAGACGGTGGCTTTTCCAGCTTTGGTGACGCCGCTCCCTGCCATGGACCGCGTCCATGGACTCTCTCTTTATCGTGCACCCTGCCTCCTCCTTCGTCGCCATGTGGTAACCCTTCCCGCCAAGATATTTGGGGGAAGAGGTCCAGGACACCTATAAAAGGAGGGGGAGCACGTTCGGGCAAAGGGTTCTTCTCCGGTTCTGCTCTGGTTCACAATCTTAGGGTTTCAAGGCTCAGATCCAGATCTAGGTCAAGCTTTGCTAGCCCCAGCAGTAGCCATTGTTAGCCACCTCGAGCTCTCCAAGCTCTCCTTGTACTGTAACCTCTCCAAGCAGTGCAATACACCAAAGCAGGACGTAGGGGTTTTACCTCTCCAAGAGGGCCCTGAACCTGGGTAATACCGTGCGTTCATCTCTGCAGTGTTGTCCCGCAGCGAGCTCGACGAGCACCGTCGCCGAGGCACGTTGAGGGTTGTTTGATTCCGTGTTCAACCCCTTACTCGATACCCTGTGAGACACACCCAGTTCCTGGGACAGAACTCCGACATTTGGCGCGCCAGGTAGGGGGCTGAGACGCATCTTCAACCTCGACACAGCCATGGCCGGCTCTCGTGCTGAACGTCTCGCTCGCCAGACGGCCAGCGCCACCACCGCTCCTGCCGGCCGCCCGCGCGGCCGCCCGCACGGGAACGCTGCTCCGGAGCGCCACGTCGACCCCGAGCCCCATGTCGAGCATCCGGAGGACGACAACGACGACCACGCCGATGGCGACATCGGCAAAGAGGAGGCTTCCTCCCTGCACCCGTCACGAGACCGTGCTGCCTCCTCGCTGGGCCGCCCTGCGCCCAACCCAGCAACTGCGCTTCTCATAGCGCAGGAGCTACTGCAGTACCGTCCCACGCCGGAGGCCCAAGAAGCCTGGCTTAACCGCCTCTTAGAGCTCATCGGCGCCGCTCGCGTCGCCGCTCCTGCACCGTCCCGTTTGCTGGTTCCCTCTGCGCGCGTGGGGGACGTGGCGCACGGCGCACCTCCCGCGCCTCCTCTTCATCCCGCGCCTGCTCCAGCTCCACCAGTTCCACCGCAACCTGCTCCAGCAGGGGCTCCTCCTCGCGACAACCGCGCTGCATCGCACGCGTCGTCGCCGCACGACTGCCAAATCGTGCAGCGAGCCCCTGAGGACGCACGCGTGAACATCGAGCGCCAGCAGGATCGCCACAACCGTCCCGTCCAGGACATCCGCGCCACCCTCACCAACGGCGTGGTCACCTACGGCACGACGGCTGCGTTCACTCGCAGCCTCCGTCGCGTCGTCTGGCCCGTCAAGTTCAGGCCGGATCTTCCTCCGCGCTACGACGGCAAGAACAACCCCCTGGAGTTCCTGCAGCTCTATACTTTGGCCATCCAGGCCGCCGAGGGTGACGACAAGGTCATGGCGAACTGGTTCCCATGGCCCTCAAGGACTCCGCGTCCTCGTGGCTCACCAACCTCCCCGCCGAGTCCATCAACTCCTGGGAGGATCTCTGTCGGTGCTTCGTCGCCAACTTCAAGGGCACGTACGAGCGTGGCCTCACGTCCAACGATCTCCGCGCCATGCGCCAGAAGCCTGGCGAGACCCTCCGCAAGTACATCCAGCGCTTCAGCCAGGTTCGCAACAAGATCCCCAACGCCACCGACGCGCAGGTCATTTCGGCCTTCCAGGCTGGAGTGACGGACGTGCGGATGCTCGAGAAGCTCGGCATCCACGACAACATCACCACCCTCGTCAAGCTCTTCGACTTGGCGGACAACTGTGCCAAGGCTGAGGAGGGCCGCTTGTTCGTCAAGAACGAGCCAGGGGACCCTGCCGAGGTGTCCAAGAAGAAGAAATCCATCGAGAAGCGGAAGACCACTGTGGTTCGCGCGGCTGAGCCTGACGCCAAGCAGCCTCGTGCTGCCGCTCCAGCCGCGGGGCCCGAGAAGAAAGATGATCGCCCTTTCTGCCTCAACCACAACAGGCATTCCCATGCCACCGAGGACTGCTACGACCTCAAGAGGCTTCGCGAGGCTCGTGAGGCTCACGAGGCGCGCGAGCGGGAGCAAGGCCGCGGTGGCCGCGGCGGCCGCGGGGGGCGACGCTGGAACAACAACAACTACAACGACAACTACCAGCAGAACCCCCAGGCCAACGCCGTCCAGCCCGCGAACGACAACCTCCCTGCCGAGACTCCTGAGGGCTACCAGGTGCCTCGCGGGGCCGCTTGCATCCTCGGCGGGGCTCAGGCCCCTCGCTCCAACAGCCACTTCAAGCAACTCACTCACGAGGTCGCGGCAGCCCTTCCCGGGGTTGAGGCCTCCAGGCCCCTCAAGTGGTCCCAGTTCCCCATCACTTTCGACTCCAGCGACCACCCCAAGTCCACGTCGACTGTTGGCACCATCCCGCTGGTCTGCACCCCCACCATCAACAACATCGCTGTCTCTAAGACGCTCATTGATGGGGGTGCCGGCCTCAACGTCATCTCCGTCGAGATGTTCGAGAAGATGCAGGTGCCCTACAAGCGGCTCATGCCCACCAGGCCCTTCTCGGGGGTGATAGAGGGCCTCACGTCTCCTTTGGGGCAAGTGAGGCTCGCGGTCACTTTCGGCACGCAGGCCAACTACCGCACCGAGCTGATCGACTTTGACGTCGCGCACATCGGCCTACCCTACAACGCCATCCTCGGCTACCCCGCCCTCGCCGAGTTCATGGCAGTGACCCACCATGCCTACAACCTCGTCAAGCTCCCTAGCTCGGGTGGCACCATCATCATCCGCGGCATGGTCTCAGACGCACTGTACGCTGCGCAAGCGGCCTACAAGGCTGCCGCGGTGGCGTCCCCCGCTGACGAGGATGAGGAACCCCTCCCGAGGCCCCCCGCGAAGAAGAAGCAGCTATTCTCTCAGGAGAAGGCCGCGACGAAGCAAGTGCCTCTTGAGGCAAACGGCTCGGGGGCTAGCATCACCATCGGCGCCAACCTGCCTCCCAAATAGGAAAGCGCGCTCGTCGCCTTCCTCAGGGCAAACTCTAACATGTTCGCTTGGACACCGTCAGATATGTCCAGAGTACCGAGGGAGGTGATCGAGCACCACTTAGCCGTGTGTCCAAACGCACGCCCCGTGAAGCAAAAGGCGCGGCGCCAGGCGCCAGAGAAGCAAGATTTCATCGTCCAAGAAGTGGAAAAGTTGAAGAAAGCCAGCATCATCGAGGAAGTGGTCCATCCCACTTGGCTCTCCAATGGTGTGGTCATCCCAAGCACACCGGAGGAAGCCGCCTCTCCATCGACTTCACCGATCTCAACAAGGCCTACCCCAAGGACCCCTATCCCCTCCTGAGGATCGACCAGATCGTGGACTCCACCGCCGGCTGCGCACTCCTCTGTTCTTTGGATGCCTTCTCAGGCTATCACCAGATCAAGATGGCGAAGGAGGACGAGGAGAAGACAGCATTTCTCACCCCTTGTGGTGTGTTTTGCTACGTCTGCATGCCTTGGATCGACGAGATCAAGAACTACTTGCAAGACCGAGTCCTCCCCGAAGACGACGCAGAAGCCGAGAGGATTGCTCGCCAGGCCAAGTCCTACTGCCTCCACGACGGAGACTTGTACCGTAAGCGCCCCAACGGGGTTGCGTTGCGGTGCGTCCCTGCCGAGGAAGGCCGCCAGCTCATCAACGACATCCACAGCGGCGAGTGTGGTCACCATTCATCCTCACGCACCCTCGCAGGCAAGGTTTTCCGAAGCGGTTTCTACTGGCCTTCAGTGCTTCAAGATGCAGCAGCAATCGTCCAATCCTGCGACGCCTGCCAATTCCACGCCAAGCAAATTCACCAGCCTGCGCAAGGACTCCAGACTATCCCACTCTCCTGGCCGTTCGCGGTCTGGGGACTGGATCTTTTGGGACCTTTCCCGCGAGCGCTCGGGGGCTACCGCTACCTCTACGTCGCCATCGAAAAATTCACCAAGTGGCCTGAGGTGGAACCCGTGCGCACCATCCCGGTGAAATTAGCGGTCAAATTCATCAGGAGCTTGGTCTGCCGCTTTGGCGTGCCCAACCACATCATCACCGACAACGGCTCGCAATTCATCAGCGGTGCCTTCAAGTCCTACTGCGGCAGCCTCGGCGCCCAAATCTGCTACGCCTCGGTGTCTCACCCACGAAGCAACGGGCAGGCTGAGCGAGCCAACGCCGAGGTGCTCAAGGGCCTCAAGAGGAGAAGCTTCAACGGCCTCAAGGTCAGTGGCAAGCACTGGATCGATGAGCTCCCCTCGGTGCTCTGGTCCATTCGCACCACGCGAACAAAGCCAACTGGCGAGACGCAGTTCTCCCTCGTCTATGGCGCCGAAGCCGTTCTCCCCAGCGAGATCACCCATGGCTCTCCACGAGTCTTGGCCTTCAAGGAGGCTGAGCTGGACGGACTCCGCAACAACGACCTGCTGCTGCTCGAGGGGCTCCGCCGTAATGCGGCCCTGAGAGCAGCAAGGTACCAGCAAGACCTCCGTCGCTACCACAGCCGCCACATCCGCCCGCACACTCTCAAAGCAGGGGACCTTGTCCTGAGGAGAATCCTATCCAGGGCAGGCCTCCACAAGCTCTCGCCAATGTGGGAAGGACCCTACAGGGTCGTGCACATCGCCAGGCCTGGCTCTGCGCGGCTCGAGACGGAGGACGGCATCCCTGTCGCCAACCCCTGGAACATCCAGCACCTACGCAAGTTCTACCCCTGATCGCCCCCGGCGAGCAACTTTTTGCCTCAAGGGAGAGCTACGCGCCATCATCCTCCACGAGGAAAAATTTCGGGCTCCCCTCTCTACTATACGTTGCCGCGGGCCGTTCGAGAAGACTCCCAAGCCACCACGCCTCGGCAAGGTGACTTCTTCAAGCACCATGCCTTGGCGAGGTGGATCCCCATGCCCAGCCATGGTGGACCGCAGGCTCATGAAGCCACCCCCGCATAGGGGCCCCCTCTGAGCTCTCTCTACATGCGTCGCCTCGGGCCGCGAGAGTCTCAGCCACTGAATGTGGAACCCCATGCCTGACATGGCGGATTTTGTACTTCTGGCCACGCCAGTGTAATGAACCTCTGTTTCAGGTCACTTTGAACCTTTGCGCTCTGCGCCAGCATATGTTGTTGCTTCGGTAAGCTGTTATGTTATTGCTTTTCATTCTCGCTCGTATGATCCCTCCTGTGTATCTCGCGAGCGGGGGCTGAGCATGGTGCCTGTGCCTCGGGAGCATCCCAGCAGCGCCTCAAACCAAAGGGATCCGAGCTCTGAACTCACGGGTCAGCTCTCATGCATGTCAACTCCCAAGGAGCTCTGAACTCATGGGTCAGCTCCCGTGCACGTCAACTCACCAAGGACCTTGGTACCTGTTCTCCTCGCGAGACACACATGAAGGAACCTACGAGCGCGCATGAGTTATCTAGCGATGTATTGCATGTGGGTATGCCTATCTGTCCAAGCGCAGGAAAGCAGGCTCTCCAAGCCCCAGGCAACCTCAGGAAGAAAAACGCCTCGCCAGGGAACCAACTCCCTCTCCAAGGCAAAAACGACTCGCCAAGCTAAGTCCAAACACTTGGTTGAATTTCCTTTCGCAGGTTTTTGCCCCTCGAGCCTCTTTTCTCTCTCCTACGCCTCATGGGCTGCTTGCGCGTTCAAGGGGAGACCCGAGCATCGCGCCTCGGGAGCTCTTACTTCTCGAGACCTCACGCACCCCCCGGCCTTTTGGAGCCCTGACTCTCACATACCGAAGCGGCGGTGGTGTAGCGCTAAGAGAGGGTCCTAAGACGTAGAGCGAAAAGGACATGAAAGGGAAAGATAAAATCCTCCCGAGGGACATTCACAAGCACATTCCAACAAAACTTAAACAAGTCTTTACAAAGTTTTACAAGCAAAATGCTAAGATAATGTGTGCCTCATGCACATCCAGCCGCAGGAAAAGCTCAGGCTTGCGGGCCTCCTGAGGTGCCCTCGTCACCCGCAGCGGCACTTTCCTCCTCTTCCGCGGCGCCATCCTCGCCATCGTCCTCGTCCTCCCCTACTTCGACCTGGTCAAAGAGCTTGGCATACGCCTCGGCGGCCTTCCGCATCCTGTTGTTCACTGCCACATGGCAGCTACTGTCGACGGGCGCCGTCACGGCCTCGAGGTCGAGGGAAGGCTGAAGCCTCTCAAGGTTGGCGAAGATGCGGCATGTGGCCATGACGAGGAGATCGCGGCTCTCCTCCACGACGTGCTCATCGAGGTTCGTCGTGGTCTCTTCAAGCTGCGTGAGGAACCGCTCGAAGAAGAACGCGTAACTGGCCTCGTCATCATCCGCGGCGAGGGGAGGGACCACGGCCCCAAAGCGATCCCGAACAGCACGCGCGCGGGCCACCAGGTCTTGGAGTATGTTTTGGCGCTGGCGCGACATGGTGCGGCCGATCTGCGCAGCGCACTGCGCCTCCTCCGCGGCGTCTGCGGCCGGCCCCACCTGCTGGTGGAGCTCGCTCAGGTCCTTCTCCAGGGCGGCGATCCTCTTCTCTGCGCGGGCCTGAGCGTCCCTGGAGCTCTGAAGGCGGGAGGTCAGCTGTTTCTCCTCCTTCTCGAGCCCCTCCATGCGGTGCTGGAGCTCATTTCGCTTCTTCGTGAAGCGCTCCTCCTGCTTCGTGGCCTTCTCGTCATAGCTCTTGGCGAGATCTTGGCGGATGAGCTTGACCCTGCCGTCGGCCTCCTCCTGGATCTTCTTCTGCTTCGCCGCGAAGTCGGCGTTGGCCGCCTTGAGGCGATTTGTGTAAGTGGCCTCGTCCTTGGCCACCTGCCCCTCGCGGGCCCACAGTTGCTCCTCGCGGATGGCCTGGTCCTTCTCGAGCTGTTGGACCTGCTCCTCGCGCCGGCGCAGCTCCTCCTCGCGGGGGGAGAGCTCTCCCTCGCATCGTGTCAACTCCGCCTCGCGCTGCGTCAGCTGCTTCTCGCGGGCGTCCAGCAACTCGCGGAGCTCCTTCAGGCTGGCCTCTACGACCTTGGAGTCCGCGATGAATTTCTGCTCTGCGGCCGCAATCTCCTGTTGTTTGGAGGCGGTTTCCGCCTCGAGCGCCTCCCGTGCAGCGTCTAGCTGTGCCATGGTCTCCGCTGCTTCCCGCTTCACGCTGTCGCGGGTCTCCTTGGCGAAGCACAACGCCTCTTCGCGCGCCGCCCTTGCCGCCGTGTCCTGCCGGCGGCAGCTCTCCACCCTCTCGCGGAGGAGGGCCCAGCCCTCGTCGAGTCTCACCCGCTCCTCCGCTAGCTCCTCCGCTCTGGCGAGCTCTTCCTCGGCATACTGCGCCTCCAGCTCGTCGAGCGCCCGCCGCACTTCATTGAAGACGGAGCTGCGGAGAGCTGTGCGACAGCGCGACTCCCGCGGCGCCAAGGTCCCCACGTCGCCGCGGGGTGCAGAGACCTCAATGTTTGGCGAGGTACCCGAGGCACCTTGCCTCGGGCTCACGGCCGCTCCTGATGCAGCCTGGGGGCTCGCGTGGTCGCCTCCTTCATCGCCGGAATCAGGAGCCCTCTGGGGGCTGGGCGTCCTCTCGCCCCCGGCTATCGTGGGGTTACTCTTTGACTACCCCACGGTGGTGATACCTGGGTCACGCCGAGTCCATCAATCCTATGGCGAGGGTCCAAGGAAGGCCCAAGAAGGACGACGTGCGGCCCAAGATAGTCGACGTTAGGTCATCAGCCTTGATCGTCCTGTAAGTGCCATCGGCACCGTTCACCCGAGACCCAGCCTATCATATAAAGGCTGGGAGGGTCCCTCGTCTAGGGTAACTCAACTCCAGCTCATAGCCGCCATCTCAAACCCTAGCGAGATCGCCATCTCGCCATTGTAGCCACGCTCAACATCAATACCAGACAAGCAGGAAGTAGGGTGTTATCCTCCGGGAGCCTGAACCTGGGTAAAACCTCACCTGTTAGCCGTCGTGATCACCAGCGCTCATCTCTCTCCCCCTCAATCAACCCGGGGTGCTCAACCCAGGGATTTGCCGAGTCCCAACCTCGTCAATTGGCGCCGTCTGTGGGAAAGAACGAGCGTTGGAACCATGGTCGCTCCGGCTCCATCAACCTTGAAGACCGACGCCTGCACCAGGGAGCCAATCCGGTCCGGCTCCCTCGAGTACGTCAGCCACCCGCCGGCTCATCGCTCGGCGTACGCTGAACTGAGTGAAGGTACGTGGATCACCTTTGGTACCATGCGCTACCTCATAAACAGCTACGGAACACTCCGATCTACGGTGGCCGCGCTACGCGCGCTGGAGACGACACCTGCGTCTGCATCGACTACGTCGGCCGCGCCTTCACCTGCCGTGGAGATCGCATCTGCTGCGAGTGCAGCGATCGCGTCTTCGACTGCCGCGAAGATCGCATCTGCTACGACTACAACGACCACGTCATCACCCGCCGTGATCGCATCTACCGCGACTGCGACAATCGCATCCTCGACTGCCGTGAAGATCGCGCGCGTCTCGACTGCACCAATTGCCTCCATGGCAAAGATCGCGCCTGACGCGACCAAGACACCCGCATCTCCGGCTGCCAAGGAGATCGCATCGGTGGTGACCCCTGCGCGGATCAAGTCTACTTCGACCACCTTGGTCGCGTCGCGGGCAAGGCCAAGATCTACATCGACCCCGACTACGTCGGCCACGCCCCCGCGTCGCGAGGTCATCCGCAAGCCAATCGCACCCGCGTCGACGACAGCGACTCCATTCCTCGCGTCCGCCGTGAAGGCCGCGAAACTCTACGGAAAGAACCTCAACGGCAACTGTGGTACCCACCACGTTGGAGCCATTTTCGACTCCGAGCACGGCTCGGATGAAGGAAGCAGCAGTGGAAGCATCAGTCCCACTACCCGGATCTACCCCGCGCAAGTCTACATGGCCGGCCCGTCGCGGGCCAACGGCGACGAACCCGCATACCCACTGGAGGTGGTCATGCCGGACCAGACACGACTCACCATCACCCGCGACATGGCAATCAGAGCCCTGAAGCACGTTGAGGAGGGTACATACCCCCCACCAGACGCACCCCGAGAGGACCTTATGGCGGTCCAGTATCTGCTGCGGAAGGAAGGCGAACGACTCCGCGCAGAGAAGGCCGAGCTGCTCCGACGCAAGGAGGAAGCCGACGCGGCGAGTGCCAGGAGGGCCGCGTATTCATTCACTGCTGCCTCGACAGAGGTCTCACAAGGAGCAAGGCGCCACAGGGCCCGCGTGCCCCGGATGACAGAGGCCGAACGCGCCGGAATCACCCGCAACCTCGAGTCGTCATACATGACTGAAGACGCGGATGGGATACCCGTCCCCAAAACACCTGGAGCTGCCCTCTTGGCAGTCGAAACATACCTGCGACTGACGCAGCCGCCTGAGGGTGACGCCCGTGCTCTCCTCCACAAGCAACAGATCATGTCCATCAAGGCAGTCGAAGAAGCTCTGGCGAACAAGGCGCCAACAGAAAGGGCGCAAGAGAATCGGGGTCGCCGCGACCGCGAACCCGCAGCGCTCGCAGGCCCAGCTCCAAGACAGCCGCAGCCAGGCGAAGACCTCCGCAACGTCATCACGCAGAGGACGGTAGACCGCAACCGCACCCAGCGGATTGTCAGCACACCCAATGCTGACGACCGCGACGATAGCGACTTCGAGCCACGCGGTGCCCCATGCTTCAGCTTCAACATCCGCGACACAAGAATGCCCAAGGGCTTCAAGCTCACGGCAGAAGCGGTCAAGTACGACGGAAAGCAGGACCCGAGAGACTGGCTGGAGGACTACCTCATAGCCTGCAGTTGCCAGGGCGGTACTTCGACTACAGCCATGCAGTACATCCAGCTGATGCTCACAGGATCTGCACGCGGGTGGCTCAACACTCAACCCAAGGACGCCTTCAGCACATGGGACGAGTTCGCGGATGCCTTCGTCAAGAGCTTCCTGGGGACATACTCAAGGCCGACAACTTTCGTCGAGCTCCAAGCATGCAAACAAGGACGGGACGAGCCGCTCCGGTCCTACATCCAGCGATGGACCCTGCTCCGCAACACCATGGAAGCTACCTCGGAAGACCGAGTAATGGATGCCTTCATGCACGGCGTCTATCGCCGCGACCTCCGCGAGGAATTTGGTAGGCTCCGGCCGAGAAACATGATTGACCTCATGAAGATAGCCAACCAGTGGGCAGACGGAGAGGACTCGGTCCGTGATACTTCACGCTACTCCCCAAGAGACGAGACCGGACCAAACAACTGGCGGGAAGGACGCCAGAAGAAGAAGCCGCGTTACCACGGCAATGACTCAATAGAGTTAGTAGCGGCGGGATTCGAAACCCCCCGCGAGGATGAAGCACGCGACAACAGTCGCCAATACAATCAGGGGCAATTCAACCGAAGCGGTGGCAGCACCTACCGTGGCGACGGGAGCCGCAAACGAGAGTGGCAGAGGCGCACCCTGACTCCGGAGGAAGAGCTGGAGCAACCCTGCAAGCACCATATGTTCAGGAACCCGGAAACGGGCAAATGGGGATCCCGCCACCTGTTGAAGGACTGCAAAAAGGCGCGCAGGATATACCAAGCAATGCAGAAGATAGTCGCTCAGCCAGCCACGCCGTTGGCTCTCCAGGCAGCACCCGCAGCGCAGCCAGTCGCGCAGTTGGCTCTCCAAGCAGCACCCGCACCCGCACCTGCAGTCGCTAATCCAGCACAGGCAGCGGGAGCTTTCTATCAGCAGCAGCAGCCGCAGCAAGAAGCCCCTGACGCATATCCAGCGGCACGCGGACAGCTCAACATGATACAGAAGGGGCGCCCTTCAAACAGGACCCAGAAGATCATCACCCGCCAAGTCTACCAGGCTGTCACCTGTCCACCCGCAGTACCCGAATACCTGAGAGGGTCAGAGACACCGATCACGTTCTCCAGAGCAGATCATCCGCCTGCGGTACCACGACCCGGGCACGCCGCTCTGGTAGTCGAAGCTCTGATCGGGGATTACACCTTGAAAAAGGTGTTCATGGACGGAGGCAGCGGCATCAACATCATCTTCGCCGACACCCTCAGAAGGATGAACAGGCCAACAACAAACTTGACGCCATCAGAGACCACCTTCCATGGCATAGTACCAGGGCAAGCAGTCACGCCCATGGGAACAATCACACTCGACGTCATCTTTGGCACACCCGACAACTTCCATAGGGAGGCGATCGACTTCGAGGTAGTCGACTGGAAGTCGCAGTACCATGCGATACTTGGGCGCCCAACCTTTGCCAGATTCATGGCGATTCCTCACTACGCCTACCTCATGCTCAAGATGCCTGGACCCAAGGGCGTCATCACGGTGCACGGCGACTTCGACCGCTCCAACAGCTGCGACCGCGAATTCAGCAAGATCTCTGAGTTCTTCGGAATGGAAGAGCACCTTGCGCTGATGGCAGTCGACAACGACAAGACCATTTTCCCGCCATCCAAGAAGCCAGCCAAGGGCTCCGCCTTCAACACGACTGACGACACAAGAACCCATCAAGTCCACCCGACGGACGCCAGCAAGACAGTCAAGGTGTCGACAAGCCTGCCTGTCGCATAGGAAGGCGCGCTCGTCGAGTTCCTACGTGAGAATTGGGAGATCTTCGCTTGGCAACCTTCTGACATGCCAGGCATACCCAGGGAACTCGCCGAGCACTCCTTACGCGTCCACAAGGACGCCAGACCCGTCAAGCAGACCATGCGACGCTTTTCGGGTCCCAAGCGAGACGCCATCAGCAAGGAGATCGATCGGCTGCTCCACGCCGGATTCATCCGAGAGATCAAGGACTCGGACTGGGTAGCGAACCCGGTCCTGGTGGAGAAGAAGAAGACGAAGACACTCCGCATGTGCGTCGACTTCACCGCCATTAACAAATGCTGCCCCAAGGACCACTTCCCGCTTCCGCGGATAGACCAGATCATCGACTCGACTGCAGGCTGTGCGCGCCTATCCTTCCTGGACGCCTACTCCGGGTACCAGCAGATCAGGATGAAAGTCGAAGATGAAGAGAAGACTGCATTTATCACACCCCATGGTGTGTTCTGCTACCAGATGATGCCCTTCGGGTTGAAGAACGCTGGGGCCACATACCAGCGCACGATGCAAGCCTGCCTGAAGGAGCTAATAGGACAGATCGTCCAAGTCTACGTCGACGACATAGTTGTCACCACTCGAACGGAGGACAGTTTAATCGCTGACCTCCGCAAAGTCTTCGCCGCACTCAACGAGTATCAGATCAAGCTGAATCCGGACAAGTGTGTTTTCGGCGTGCCAGCCGGAGAACTGCTCGGGTACCTCGTCTCTGCAAGAGGAATTGAAGCCAACCCTGAGAAGGTGCAAAACATACTCGCAATGCCAGCACCGACCAAGCTTCATGAAGTGCAACGCCTAGCCGGCCGAGTCGCAGCCCTCAGCCGGTTCATTAGTAAGTTGGGAGAAAAGGCCCTGCCTTTCTACCAACTGATGAAAAAGATGGATAAATTCGAGTGGACAGAGCAAGCGCAAGACGCGTTCGACAAGCTCAAGAAAACCCTCACGACTCCTCCAGTACTGGTGGCGCCACTGGAGAACGAGCCGCTGTACCTCTACGTGTCAGCCACCAACAGAGTGGTCAGCACGGTACTCGTAGTCGAACGAGGAGAAGAAGGGCACAGTCACCCTGTTCAGCGGCCTGTCTACTTCCTCAGCGAGGTGCTAACCTTGTCCAAGCAGCGGTACCCGCACTACCAGAAGCTAGCCTATGGAGTCTTCATGACATCAAGGAAGGTCGTCCACTACTTCTCCGAGCATCCCATCACGGTGGTAAGCTCCTCCGGGCTCTCCGACATCCTCACCAACCAAGCCGCGACAGGACGAGTCGCCAAGTGGGTTGTTGAGTTGGGACCCTGGGGGCTGAAGTATGCGCACCCGAAGGCAATCAAGGCTCAAGTCCTTCCAGAGTTCACCACAGAGTGGATAGAGGCCCAGCTGCCAGACGTACCCGACTTGTCCAACGCATGGACAATGTACTTCGACGGGTCCAAGAAGTTCAGATCAGCAGGGGCGGGAGTCGTCCTCATCTCACCCAAAGGCGACAAACTGAAGTATGTACTGCAGATGGACTTCCCAACACCCTCCAACAACGAGGCAGAGTACGAGGCCCTGATCCACGGCATGCGGATGGCCAAAAACTGCGGCGCAACTCACCTCATGATCTACGGAGACTCCTACCTTGTCGTGCAGCAAACCATGAAGCAATGTGACGCCATCGCCGACAACATGATAGCCTACAGGGACCTATACAACCAGTTGGAAGGCACCTTCGACGGCTGCGAGCTGCGGCACATCGGCCGCGAGAGCAACGAGGAAGCCGACACCCTCGCCAACCTCGGCTCAGACAAAGCACCGGTGCCACCCGGAGTCTTCCTCGAGTGCATCACGCAACGCTCCATCAAGCTCCGACCTAAGCCGGGACCCTCTACACCGACAACGAGCACCACCAACCCGCCCGGCACGGAGAAGGAACCCATGGAGGTAATGCTGGCCGAACCCACATGGACAAGCCCATACCTGGCCTACATACTGCATCAGAAGGTGCCAGCGAACCCAGTCGAAGCCAAGCGCGTCGTCCGCCGCTCCAAGGGCTTCACCGTCATCAACGGGGAACTCTACAAGCGAAGCATCTCAGGAGTCCTCCAAAGGTGCATCGACCCAGTTGACGGTCAAGCCATCTTACTCGAGATCCACGCCGGCATCTGTGGACACCACGCCAGCAGTCGAGCCTTGGTGGCCAAAGCCCTACGAGCAGGGTTCTACTGGCCCACAACAATGCAAGACGCAGAAGAACTTGTGAGGAAATGCACCGGCTGCCAGAGTTCGCCAACAAGCTGCACGCACCAGCATCAGCGCTGAAGACCATACCACTCGCATGGCCCTTCGCTCAATGGGGGCTCGACATGGTGGGTCCACTCAAGAAGTCTTCTCCGGGCGGACACACTCATCTCCTGGTGGCAGTCGACAAGTTCACGAAGTGGATCGAAGCAGCACCGATCACAAGTTCGACTGCCTCCTCGGCAGTTAACTTCATCAGGTCGATCATCTTCAGGTTCGGTGTGCCACACAGCATCATCACCGACAACGGCTCGAACTTCACAGCCGAAGAATTCAAGAACTTCTGCTCTGACCAAGGTATCAAGCTCAACTACGCATCTGTATCGCACCCGCAGTCCAACAGACAAGTCGAGAAAGCCAATGGCCTAGTCTGCAAGGGTATAAAGAGGCGCCTATGAGTACCATTGAGGCGCGCTGCAGGCGCCTGGGTCGAAGAGCTGCCATCGGTGCTGTGGAGTCTGCGCACCACACCAAACTGATCTACCCAGTACACGCCGTTCTTCATGGTGTACGGTGCTGAAGCAGTCCTGCCATGCGACATCAAGTTCGACGCCCCCCGAGTGGTGGCCTACGATGAGTCTGATGCAGAAGAAGCACTCGAAGATGACATGGACACCCTGGATGAAGCACGCGACATCGCCCTTACCCGCACAGCTGTGTACCAGCAAGACCTGCGCAACTATCACGGGCGGCGACTCCGGCCCAGAGCGTTCGTCCCTGGTGATCTTGTCCTCCGTCTCAAGCAGAAGAAGGTGCACAAACTTGCCTCCCCGTGGGAGGGTCCATACATCGTGACAGAGGCAATCGGCGGCGGAGCTTACCGCCTGAAGGACTCGAAGACAGGAGCAGTCTGCAACAACTCGTGGAACGTTGCACAACTGCGCCGCTTCTACGCCTGATCGACCCCAATTTGTAACAGTACAATGTAAAGAAGCGGCAGGTTTCATAGGCACTCTTTCCCTCGCCAGGGTACCCGAGGGGACTGGAAGGGTTTTAACGAGGCGGCCTGCTCGCAAAAATCAATAAAGTGATTTGAGGAACAAGCTCTCCCTCTACTTTTGTCAGCAAGCAACATAAACCTAGGCCGCCACTTGATGCACTCGGGAGCTGCGCCATACAGGTCAACTCGAAAATCCTCGGCCGCCACCCGAACCACTCGGGGGCTGCGCCGCACAGGTCTAAGTCAACATAGGCCGCCACCCGAACCACTCGGGGCTGCGCCGCACAGGTCCAACCCTAAAATCCTCGGCCGCCACCCGAACCACTCGGGGGCTGCGCTGTACAGGTCTAAGTCAAAACCTAGGCCGCCACCCGAACCACTCGGGGGCTGCGCCATATAGGTCAACTCGAAAATCCTCGGCCGCCACCCGAACCACTCGGGGGCTGCGCCGCACAGTTCTAAGTCAAAACCTAGGCCGCCACCCGAACCACTCGGGGGCTGCGTGTAACAACCCATGTTTCTTTTATTGTGTAAAATAGTTAATCATGAGCATAGCATGCATTAACTCTTGCATTAAGAAATTTATGCTACTTTAAAATAAAAGGGAAACCCTAAAATGGTTATTTCCCCTCCCTATTTTTTTTAAATGTGGTAAAAAGTCCCAAAAATCTTGTAATAATTTGTGGGGCCTCTTTATATTATTTTGGGCCTACATAAAAAGTTTCATAATTTTTGGAGGTGTTTAACTTTCCTAACTAATTTCCTCAAAACCCAGGGGGTTTTCTGCAAAATGTGTTTTCTATCTTCTTTCCTTCTTCTTCTTTCCTTCTGGCCATGGACAAGCTCCACCGCCGCTGTCGACGCCACCTCCTGCCTATGCCCTTGCTTGAGGGGATAAGACCCCAGTGCCGTCCGCATCTCTCCCTCTCCCTCCTCACTCGCCTCGCCCTCCTCCTCTTCCTTTCTCTCCCTCGCTCGAGAACGAGCTCGACCCAAAACCCTAGTCGACGGCTGCCGCGTCGCGCCGCCGCTCTGGGCCACCCCGAGCTCCTCCGTGAAGTCCCGAAGCTCCGCCTCGACGCCACGATCCTCCTCGCCGACTCGCGCTTGCCGGGACGCCCGGAGTCGGCCGAATCGAGCCGTTCCCCTTCGCTTCCGGCCGCCGCCGCCGCGGACGATTTCGTCGCCGTCCGGCCTCCTCCGCCTTCTCCGACCATTCCATCGATCTCCTGGTGAGCAGGGGATCCTCCCCGTACCCTTTTCCCTCTTCCTCTCGCCTCCGGCCATCGTCCCCCGACGTGCTCCGCCTCGGGCCGCCGCTGGCCATGGTCGCCGGAGCAACTCCGGTGACCAAATGGTCCGAGCGCCGCCACCCTCCGGTTCACCTCTTCCTCGCGCGCCCAACGCGCGTGGTCGCGCTCCCTTGCGTGGCCGGAGTCGACCGGTCCGTCGCCGGCAGTGCCGTGCCCACCGTGGCTGATGTCAGCTGACGTCACCGTGGGGCCAGTCTGTCAGCGATTTAATCTTTATGGGAAATATTTTTGGAAATTAATAAAATTATGACATGTGGGTCCCCTCTGTCAGATATTTAACAATTTTAGAAATTCCGGAAAATGAATTATTTTGTAAATTCAATATCTTTATTTCTGTAATTCAGAAAAATATGGATAAAATATCAAAATTTGCAGAAAAATGAGATCTATCTATTTATGCAAAGATCATGCATGATTGAACAACTTCAATTAAGAGCTGCTTAGAATAACAAAAATGCCACTTTAGGCAATTATGGAGTTTCTCCGATTATTATTAATTCGGACTCCATTTAAATTGATTATCATGTTTTAGGGTTTAATTCAAATACATGTAATTTGTCATGCATACATTGTGCGCATTGCATCGATCCCATGTGTTGATTGTTGTCGTTTCTTTCCGGTATTTCGGTTCCTCCGGTAGAACGAGTGTCGATATCGAGGATAAATCCAAAGTGAAGATCATCACCGCCAACGACGAATGCATGAGTATCGACGACAAATGGCGAATACTTGATCATCAATAATCAAGTCGGGCAGAAGATTCCTGAAGCTATATATTTTCTGTTTATTGCTCAATAAGGCAAGCACAACCCCTTCTTCTATCTGATCCCATATTTTCAAGTATTGTTTTCTGATAAGCATCATATCGGTTCCAAAGCTTTTGGTCGATAGGTAGAGTCAGCCTATCTTGCATGTTCCCCTTTGTCGCCTAGTACCTGTTTATCCATCCTAGCATGATTAGGTTTGCTTGTGTGTCGCCAGAGCCTATACATGTTTATATGCTTAGCCATGCTTAGCTTATGGTCTGATCTGTCATGTTGATGAATCAGAGCTGCGGTTGAATCTAGCATGTTAGGTTGATGAGGAAAGTTGTGTGAACATGTTAATTTGACTAAAAGGCTTGGACAATGAGGCCACGGAGGGATGTGGTGCGTTTTCTTGTTCTTGCCGCCTTAGGACCCGAGTTCTCGCCTCTGAAACCAAGACTAAGAGTACGACACACGCGGGCCCTTGAACCCCGCTCGGCTGTTTCTTGTTTAGGTGTGCCCGTAGTACACGTAGTTTGGCGTGTTCCAGTTGCGAGTGTGTGGAAAAATGTTTTGAAGAAAAGATAGGTCGTGTCTGGGGACAAGTGAAGGACGAACTGATCTTGGTCCCCACGCACAGAAATAGGGACCGTCAGGAGATGGCCATCTCTTGTTAATGGCGGAATGGCCCTATTTGGGTTGGCTTATGGGCACATCTAGGCAACCTAAGAGTCGTGGTCGACCACCCTCTGCCGGCACCCTCGGAAGCGTGCTAATGATCTGGCATTAAGAGTCGGTTGGCACGTGTGGACTAAACTGTACACCCCTGCAGGGTAAATCTTTTCGAAAAGCCGTGTCCACGGTTATGGACGACTTGGTAACGGATTCTGTGATCATAGTGAATATGAACCTAATCGTAAAATTTGATGACAACGTGTGTGGATTGCTTTCTCGAGGGTGAGTCGAGGGAGTGATCCTAGTAGAGCAGATTCAACTGATGATGATTCTGGTGGTTTCCAAAGATGATTGAAGGAGATAAAAGTGTTCTCTTATCCCTTTTACAAAACTTCTGTGTAGACGGATTTCTACTTCGTCTCCCTCTATTAAAAAGTTGGCTTTATGCAAAGATTAGCCCACAAACAGCTTTCTAACTTATGCATTACCGTAACGGGTTATAGTCTTGCTGAGCTCTGTACTCAGGCCTGCCGCTACTCTATTTTGACAGAGCCGAAGATACCACCAATGGAGGTTTCTACGTGGACATCGACGAGTAGTTTGGGGTTCCCAGGTAGCAGCCTGGAATCTGTAGTGTGGGACGTCACCGTTGCTTATTTCTGGCCTCTTAGGCCTTTTGTTAAACTTGTTGAATAGCAACATAATTTGCCTTCCGTTGTATGATGTAATGTTGGGTCATGTGACCTCTGCGTGTATTTTGCTATCTTACTCTAATAAGAGTTGTATGTTTGCTTCTTGTCGTAGAGTCACTGCCCTGTACCGGTTGTTACAACCTCTCCCGTGCATGATGCGTGTATGGATATAAAGTGCACGGTTGAGAGGAATGGTTCTTGGGCTCTTTGTTATGCAGTTTTGGCTATGCCCGTGTTATGGCTTAGCCGAGGGGTTGTGGTGCCGATGATCCATTCCGAGCACGCCTGCCGATGTTTACTCGGCCTGGGAGTGGTAAACCCAGTAACCCTCGGCTACGTAGCATGACCAGTGACACATAGCATTTCTGTATAACTCTGAGGCCGAGTCCGACAGCTTAACAAGGTCCTAGGATTCTTTGTTATGCATTCGTGGTTATGATTAGATGTGGTAGTCTTCCGAGGGGTTTTGTGTGACCGGTGTTCCCGGCACGCCTGCAGTGAAATGCTGCCTGGGATTGGTACCCCAGTAACTCTCGGCTATCAAGTCTAAGAGCACATAACACTTATGTATAACCCTGGATCCGGGGTCGCTACACTGCGCCATACAGGCTCAACCCGAAAATCCTTGGCCACCACCCGAACCACTCGGGGGCTGCGCCGTACAGGTCTAAATCAACCTAGGTCGCCACCCGACGCACTCGGGGGCTGCGCCGCACAGGTCTAACACGAAAAACCTCGGCCACACCCGACGCACTCGAGGGCGGCGCCGCACAGGTCTAACTCGAAAACGCCTCGGCCGCACTCGAAAGCACTCGGGGGCTGTGCCGCACAGGCCTGACTCGAAAACGCCTCGGCCGCACTCGAAGCACTCGGGGGCTGCGCCGCACAGGCCTGACTCGACGCACCCCGGCCGCACTCGACCCGCTCGGGGGCTGTGCCATACGGGTTTACAGAAATCTACAATATACAATTTATTCACTCAGAGGCTTCGGCGACCCCGGCACACATACACTCATATTTCCACTTGGAAAAATGTCTTTTACAAGCTAACGCTATACAACAGCAATCTGGTAGTCTTACTCTACAGGCTCATCCTTCGGCGCATCGAGTGGCCCTACAAGTTGCTCACTGAAGTTCTGGACCTGTTGAATCATCTGACGCGCAGCCGCAAGGGTATCGGCGTAGTCATCTGCTCCAGGCAAGCCGTTAAGTACTTTGTCCAAGGGAAGATGAGGCCGGTGCATTCGAACGTACGCCAGCGCCACGTTCGCCCCGCCAACAAGCTGGGCGTGCACGATTTCCTTCAACGCCTTGCCTTCGCGGAATCTCTCCAGCAGCGCAGCCAGTCCATTAGGCTGCTCGTTGTGCGGAAAGTACACTCTGTTGATCTGCAAGAGGGTCTTTCTACAACCTTCCAGGAGCAAAGCAGCCCGCCAGGTGCGATCCAGCATTCTAGCCAGTACACTGCCTTTGGATTTGTCTGACCAAAATTGACGAGCTTCGAGTGAGTCACCGGCGGCTTCTCTATCCACCCGCTCGTCCACTCGACTCTGCTCGGCCTTCCAGTCAGCATTCACATCTGCATCAAGACCCAGCACTTAGAATAGTGAAAGCATAAAGAAGCCGAAGCAAAGCGCCAGAAGACCAACCTTGCAGCTGTCGACTGATCAAGTCTATCTGGCCAAGAAGGAATTCCTCACGCTGGGAGAACGGCGCAGTGGGCCGAGACTTCAAGCGCTCCAACTCCAACGCGGCAACCTTCAGCTTCGACTCGAGCTCAACAATCTTGTTCCTCATGTAGGTGAACACTCTTTGATCATTCACGCTTCGTACAGGGGCTGGAGAAGCTCGACGACGATGGCGAGTGGGTGCAGCCGAAGAGGTGTCATCATCCTCGCCTGCACCAGTAGTTCCAGCGACCTCAGGAGCCTCACCCATCTCAGACTGCCAAATTCGACAGCGTCAAGCAAGGAAAAGAGCACATTCATTCTAGCGTAACTATGACAGAAGACTCGAAGGCACAAATTCACATTTCACATCAGCATGTTCGCGGCCAGAAGACCCGCAAACTATATGGTTCAAGAAGAAGCTTAAAATAAAGAAGTCTACATCGCAGACTCCGACTGAGAACGGCCCTTCCTAGCGGCCAACTCTGCAGCCTTGGCGATTCTCTTCTCGAAGGTGGCAACCAACTTCGCAGCCAGCTGGCTCGCCCGCACCTTCACACAGCTAAGGGACGCGGTTTTGCCATCAGTCCTCCGAGGGAAGTCGCTGACAACCTTCTCAAAGTCACCTGCGACTTGGTGACCAAGTAGGAGCTGGAAAGTGAGCTCTGAGCCGCGTACCGTCTGAGCACGCGTGTAGTCCGCCATGGTGGTCACGTCGCCTTCAAACGGAGCCGCAAGCGCGTCAACAGCGACCGGCGATGGCTGATTGGGGAAGATGCTCCGGTGCACAGTCGCCAAGGCGCCTGTCGACTTCTGCAGCGCCGTCAAGGCATACGCACAGACGCGATCGATGAAGCCAACAGCTTCCGTTAAGCTGACATTGGCACTGGAAGTTCCTTCGGGAGGAGCACCTCCGTAAGTCTCTGCTCCAAAAAGACCACACTGATAAGACACCAGAAGTCGACACAAGAAAAAGTAGGCAAACAGCCGAGATACTTACTTCCAGTAGCATCGGCGAGTGAGAGCAAATGCTCAACCTGGGCCTTCTCCAGTTCATCCCGGGCTCGCTCACGCTCTTGAGCTTCGCCCAGTGACTTCTCCAGCTCCGTGACCCGCTTCGCCAGGCTCTCCCTTTCGCCTATGGATCACCGGAGCAAAGTTAACAATGAAGATAGTCGAAGCACTTCTTGAACGCAAGGGTTAGTACTCACTGTTTGCTTGCTCCAGAGCAGTGCGGAGTCGACCCCCCTCCTTCTCCATTCGCACGAAGGCTGCGGCTCCCTCCATCAGCTGGCGACAAAACGGCTGTGGAAAGAACAAGACATCAATCTACGCCCGACTATTCTAGTCACGCACATCTTCGGGGGCTACTCCCATCGGGAGCGCTGTTCGCGCACCCGATACAGATCTTGCAGACTGAGTTAAGGGACACTTACATGCTCAAGCAACCCAACGTCCACCGAGGTCGCATCAGCAGCTTTCTCTGGCACGGAGGAGGTCGAAGCTTTCAAGGTCGAAGCGTCACCCGCCTGCGGCTCTTCTTCGGTCGCCTTCGCGGTCTGCTCGAACACGGGAGCAGAAGTGTGCTCCATCTCTGGAGGCGAAGAACCGACAGCGCCAGTACGGTCACTGCGACAAGATAATTCAATTCAAATACTCGCAAAGGCAAAAAGGACACTCGACAAAACAAGGTGATGATTGCAAGACTTACCTGGTGACGTCCACATCATCATCGCTGCCCGGGGAGACGGAGGGCATCCTCGTGAACCCAGTCGGCGGCGCAGAGCTAAGGGGAGGCACGACCAAAGGCTCCGTCGGGTCGCTCGTATGCCTGGCACCCGAGGACGACTCGCTCGCCTCGTCCACGTCCTCCACCTCCACCTGCTTTGCGGGTGACGAAGCCGAAGCAGACTCGCCACTCTTTTGCCTTTGTCGCTTCTGCAGCGGCTCTTCATCTTCATCGTTCTCCACTACCTCTTCACTCGGAGAAGTGGCGGAGGGAACTTCATCGTCATCAACCTCTTCATCCTCAGGGAACTCTGCCTCTTCATGAGGTCCGTTCTCCATCAACGGAGGAAGGCTGACAAAGCTGGAACGACCCTGTCGAAAAATTCGGGTCAGACAAAAGAAGATTTTGGCAGAACATACAAGACAGAAGAAAAACAAAAAGGAAGCTTACCTCAGGCACAGGGTTGTTCGGCCCATACGGCTGGACCGGGCACTTGACGTTGCACGGATCGGCGGCTCGGAGACTGGTGATGCTCCTCACCTTCGACTCAACTTCGTCATCACCGAGTTCATTACCATGCTCAAGCGCCCACATCGGGTGGACGCGAGCGCGGAGCGGCTGCACCCGAAGCCTGAAGAAGGTGGCAATGAGTTGCACCCCACCTGCCTCACGCCCAAGGCTCTTCAGCAGGCTACGGAGAAGCGCCAGCAAGGGTTGAGTCGCCTCCCTGTCCTCCTTCGACAGTGGGTGCACCCATGCCTTCATCTTCCGCAACTCGCGATCAGCCGCGAAAGGAAGAAGCCCCTCCTGGTCGCACCTGACGTAGAACCACTTCCTCCGCCAGCCTTGGACGGAGTCGGATTTCTTCATCTGGAAGAAGGCGGTGTCGCCGCGCACCTGGATGCCGAAGCCGCCCACCGGGTACACTTGCCCGCTCTTCCCCACGTTCCTCCTGACGAGGAACAGCGACTTCCACAGCGGCCAATGGGGTGCGATCCCCAAGAAGCACTCGCAGAGCACGATAAAGCTCGCGATGCTCAAGACGCTATTGGGATTCAGATCGTGGATCTGAACCCCATAAGCATACAGAAGACCATGAACAAAATCGTGGAGGGGGAACCCGAAACCCCGCGGAAGAAAATCCACGAAGCATACGCGTTCCCCCTCGCGAGGGCTAGGGAATACCTCCTTCCCTGGAGCGCGCACCGCCGCCTGGTCCGCCGGCGGCAGCAGCCCCTGCGCGCGGAGGCCCTCAAGATCGGCCTTCTTCACCGACGACTTCGTCCAGTCGCCCTCGGGCTTCTTCATCACGCTAGCCTCGGTGGCGGCGACGGCGCCGGCGGCAGACTTTCCCCTCTTCATCGTGACCTTGCTCATGGTGGGTGGAGAAGAATCTGGCAGAGGAGTAGCAATGGAGGAGAGAGCAGTTGAGACGACGGCGAAATGGAGATGGGATGAACTGTTCCCCACCGCGGTGAAAAATATATACCGCGGGGTCAGTTCATCCTGGCCGTTCCCCATGAAACCGCTGTCCACAACCTCATCTGGCCAGTCCACGCGTCGCGCAGAGATGCCAACCGTCATCGCCCACGCCGCCCACTACGCGCGGGAATCGAGGCGCCTTCATCACGCCGCGAAAAGTTCGCGCCCAACGGTCAGATCAGTCAATGCTGGCACTGGGACCACCATGTCACGTCCCATCGGATGCAGAGCACGCCGAAAACGTCAGCGCTGACGTTATCTGCGGAGGCGTAGCAAGCAATGGGCTGATGGAGCACCCGGACAGTTCATTCGAGTGCAACAAAGATACAGTAAGCTCTAAGAGCTGAGTCGACTCGACAAGCTCAATCGAGTGCAAAAGAAGCACAGTAAGCTCCACGAGCTGAGCAAACTTAAGCAGTAAGCCAAACCGGCCGAGTACAAAGTAAGTCATGCAAAGCAAGTTGCGACTCCGTCAATTCGAGTCCCTTCTTCACTCCCATCGGGAGCGGGCTTTTCGACTGAAGGAAAAATTGAGTTTAACCTCAATTGCAAGCAATTCAGCTTAATCTCGGGGGCTACTCCCATCGGGAGCGCTGTTCGCGCTCCCGAATGACTCAGAACAATCGCAGTCGAAAAATCACCGACCAGAGCAACACTCGCAGTTTTCACCCTGCAGTCGATGTTTCGACTAAGGAATCCTCCATAAGCCCTGAACGGCCGGAGTCGACCATTTTGTTTGTTCCTTTCAGGAACCCGCTGGCGTGCCCAGAAGGAAGGAGTCCTTTATCCGACTGTACGATTCGACTAAGCACTCGGGGGCTACTGTCGTGGGGTTACTCTTTGACTACCCCACGGTGGTGATACCTGGGTCACGCCGAGTCCATCAATCCTATGGCGAGGGTCCAAGGAAGGCCCAAGAAGGATGACGTGCGGCCCAAGGTAGTCGACGTTAGGTCATCAGCCTTGATCGTCCTGTAAGTGCCATCGGCACCGTTCACCCGAGACCCAGCCTATCATATAAAGGCTGGGAGGGTCCCTCGTCTAGGGTAACTCAACTCCAGCTCATAGCCGCCATCTCAAACCCTAGCGAGATCTCCATCTCGCCATTGTAGCCACGCTCAACATCAATACCAAACAAGCAGGAAGTAGGGTGTTATCCTCCGGGAGCCTGAACCTGGGTAAAACCTCACCTGTTAGCTGTCGTGATCACCAGCGCTCATCTCTCTCCCCCTCAATCAACCCGGGGTGCTCAACCCAGGGATTTGCCGAGTCCCAACCTCGTCACCGGCCCCGGTGTCCGTGGGCTCCGGAGGCGCCTCTCCCTCCTACTCTTCGGGGGCAGTTTCCGCCCCTTCCGTGGTGGCCGCGCCTGCCGCGGCCTCGGGCTCATCAGCCCCCCTTGTGGGGGCCTCTTCCTCCGGAGGCGGCTCCACGGTGGCCCCCTGGGCCTCCACCTCGTCCAGCCTCTCCGAGGCTTGTGCGGCCTCGGTCGCTGCTTCGCCCGCCGCCGCCTCTTGTTGTACGGGAGGAGTGGCGGCCCGTGGTGGCGACGGCGCCACCTCTTCAACCTCCCCCTCGGCGCGGTGTTCATCCATGGGAGGAGTAGCCACTCGCTGCGGCTCGTCAGCCGCAGGCTCTCCACGGCGACGCTGGCGGTCTCTCCAAGCTTGCGGAGCCATCGCCTCTTCGGCGCCGCAAGGTTGCTAAAAGGAAGACAAACGGCAAATCCTTCAGGAGGATATTCGAAAGCAAAATACTAAAGGAAGGAGAGGGCCAGGGCTTACTCGTTGGCCATCCTCCACACCCTTTTCTTCGCCTTCGGCGGCTAGGGGTTGTTCGTTCTGGCTTCCTCCCCAGGCGCTCATGCTTCCTCACGAGGAGCGTCCCTCGCGGCCGCGGCGTTCCTGTCATGGGCGGCCTTGGAGCGGGGCTCGATGCGTCCTCCCCTCCTGCCGCTCTCCTCCTCCTCCTCTGCGGTGCGTCGGGAGGGAGCTACGCGAAAGGCGTCCTCGTCGCTGCCGGAGGAAATGACCTCGAGGTCCTCTTCAGGCGGTGCGCTCCTTGAGGAGCCGGCGAGGCCTCCCGAAGGGTCAGCGTCTCCCGAGGCCTCATCCTCGCCGGAATCCTCAGCCTCGTCCGGTTCCGGCGACTCGTCAATCTGCTCTAGCTCCGCCGCCCGCGGGTTGCTGCGGGGCCCGCGGTGCCCTTCGGGCACGATGCCCCATTCGTCGAAAATGGGCATGCCCCTGCGGTGCTCATGCACGCTCTCTTCAGCAAAGGTGAAGAGCGGCAGTGCCTCGTCACAAGTTGGGGCTGGGATGTCCGCTGTAGCGAATAGGACCCCCAGGATCTGGTTCAGCACCTTCGGCGTGAAGCTGTCCGCGCACAGGTGCATCCTGTCCCCCCGGCTTGTGTAAGTCCACACCGGCTCTGAGTGCCACTGGAGGGGGGCTATGCGGCGCCTCGTGAAGTTCCTCGCCACCATCTGGCCGGTGAGTCCGGCGTCGCGGAGTCCCCGGATGCACTCGTACACCGCGTCAAGCTTGGGGCCCTCGAAGCCCTCGCTCGCCCAGCGCGCCCACTTCCTCGGAGGCGCCGCGGGCACATCCAGGAGAGGGTTCTTCACCTTGGTGTCGACGTAGAACCACCGCTGGCGGAAGTTCTCCGCCTTCTTCGTCACCTTGGTGATGGCGTTCTCACCGCACCACGCGATGGGGATGTAGTTCTTGCTCTGGGCGTCGGCGATGCGGAAGGAGACACACCCGGTCCGCTCGTTCTGCGCGGTGGACCGGAGTGAGTAGAAGATGTGGAAGAGGTCCACCGAAGGATAGATGCCGACATAGGCCTCGCAGAGGTAGGCGAAGATGGAGAGAATGAGGATGGAGTTGGGATGAAGATGGAGGAGTTGGATCTGATACGTCTCCAGAATCCCCATGAGGAATTCAGAGAAGGGAGGAACAAGACCGGCGTAGAGAGTGTGGAGGAAGATGGGGTAGTACCCCTCGGGAAGTTTGCTGCCGGCTGGTCTCATGTCGGTGGCGCCGTGCTCGTTGGTGCTCGCGGCCGCCAGGTGGCGCACCTTTTCAATCGCTGCCAAGTGAATGCGGGACTGCAGCAACGCCGCCGTGGGTGCAGCACTCCCCGCCGCCGCCGCGGACTTGCCCGCCTGCATCGGGGCCTTGCCCTTCTGAGGGGCGGTTGCTCTCTTGGGCGCCATGGATGCGGTGGAGATGAAGACCTCGGAGGCGGAGTGCTCTGGGAAGAAGGAGGCGATTGGGGGAAGTGTGCGGCAGGGTAATGGAGGAAGTGATGGGAGCCATCAACGCGCGCAGGCTTTATCGGCCAGTTGCCGAGGACGTGGCGATCCCCACCGGGTCGCCCGTTGGAGCCGAGGAGATCGTGGCCTCGGGCGCAACCGCTACGCCCCACGTGTCACGGCCCAGGCAGGCATCGTTGGGCCCCCGACGCTTCGCCTCCACCCGCGGGCCTCGGCGTGCCCATCGCGGGCCCGGGGGCTACTGTCGGCACAGTGGAAACCAGGGTACCACGGGCCGGCCTGCCAGGGCCCACAACGCTCTTCAGACGATTTCGCTAAGGACCAGGCTCTCCAAGCCTAGCGAGCCTCGCGAGGGTTTTTCCTCGCGAGGGACCTCTCCTCCTCGCCGAGGGTTTTCCCCTTGCGAGGGACCACCTCTCCTCGAGAGGGCATCTCGGATGCTACCTGCAAATTCTGCTAAGGATCAAGCCGAAGGGCTCGGCGAGGCATCCTACCTCGCGAGGCTTCCTTCCTCACGAAGCCAGCTCTGCCTCCGCGGCAGAGCGCACATGGGCTCTGCGCCCTCCGCAGAGTCACGGGCGTGCCAGCGCGCGGTGACGACCGTGCCTGCGCGCGCTAACGGCATCGCCACAGTTGCCATTCTCATGTATAAAGCGGTCAAACGAGGCTGCGCCAAGGAAGGGAGCCCCAAGAATTGCCATTCCGGTGATAAGGGAACCGTCTGCAGCTACGCTCCAAAGGCGACGTCACCGTGGGGCGCCTTCCAAGGCTCAGCAGCGCCAGCCCACCGTCCTGGCTGGACGGTGGCTTTTCCAGCTTTGGTGACGCCGCTCCCTGCCATGGACTACGTCCATGGACTCTCTCTTTATCGTGCACCCTGCCTCCTCCTTCGTCGCCATGTGGTAACCCTTCCCGCCAAGATGTTTGGGGGAAGAGGTCCAGGACACCTATAAAAGGAGGGGGAGCACGTTCGGGCAAAGGGTTTAAAAAAACTTCTCCGGTTCTGCTCTGGTTCACAATCTTAGGGTTTCAAGGCTCAGATCCAGATCTAGGTCAAGCTTTGCTAGCCCCAGCAGTAGCCATTGTTAGCCACTCCGAGCTCTCCAAGCTCTCGCTCTCCTTGTACTGTAACCTCTCCAAGCAGTGCAATACACCAAAGCAGGACGTAGGGGTTTTACCTCTCCAAGAGGGCCCTGAACCTGGGTAATACCATGCATTCATCTCTGCAGTGTTGTCCCATAGCGAGCTCGATGAGCACCGTCGCCGAGGCACGTTGAGGGTTGTTTGATTCCGTGTTCAGCCCCTTACTCGATACCCTGTGAGACACACCCAGTTCCTGGGACAGATCTCCGACACAGCCATGCGTGCGTCTGAGCTGCGCGTCCGAGTAGCTGCTCGTCTCTTCACCGCGGGAAGGGGCAAGGTCGCGTGAGACAAAACCCAGACCCGCGGTGAAACCCTAGGCCAATCCCATCTCGCGTCTCTCCCTCCCCCAATCTCCTCCCTCCCAGCCGCCTCTCTCGTCGCCGCTGTGCAGGTCGTGGCCGCGGCCGTCCTCGCGCGACCGGTGGAGCGCCTCACCGTCGGGGACAAGGAGGCGAGCAAGGGCGGTGAGGGAGGAGCGGCCTCACCGTGTGCGGCATAAAATTTATACAAAATGTTCAAAACATAACAAAGTTGAAATGGGTCATTTCTCTCGTAGCCATAAAATGACTCCGGGCCAAGGGATTTTTTTTGCACTTCTAATCATATTGTTTGATTACATCCAAAAGTGCAAATTTCTCGCACAACTTTCCATACATGGTATATGACTTTTTAAAACCTATTTAGATATTACATCAATTTATACATAGCTACATGAATGTGATTTTTAGTGATTTTACAGAACAACATGCAACACAGCTCTAATTCAAAATTTAAATACTTTCAGCAAATTAGATGAAATCCATTTAAATAGGAATATAGTAGAATTCAAAATATTTCAGCAGTACCTCGACAAGTATGTTCTATTTTTAAAAATAAATTGTATTTATGGCAATTGGAACCATATTATTGTACTTGGTTCAAGGCAGAGCTTTTTAGGCAATCAAAAATTAAAAAAAAATCATAACATAAATGTGGAACATTATTTTCATATTTGTTTTCATGGTTAACCACATGTTTGTGCCAATATAGCCATACACTTGTCATTTGAGTTAAAATTCATGAATGTTCATATCTAATCTTGTGAAACAAGTTTTCTTAAAAAAATGTGAGGATTTAATTAGTACCTCCATTCTAAGAAAGGATGTCACAAATTTTGTTAGATACGGATGTATCTAGACGTGAAATACGTCTAGGTACATCCATATCTAGAGAAATCTATGACATCCTTTTCTAGACTGAGGGAGTAGATCATTTTATATCACGAGTAAAATGAACCTGCAGTACATAAACTTATGCGGTGGGAGCACTTTAGTAGAACTTGTTGAAAAAAGTTAATTTTACACATCAAACTTGCACTGGGGGAGAAGATACGGCCCAAAACTGCTTTGTGCTACGTAGTTTGACACCGTGGCATGCTGACGAGACTCGGGGCATGGTCTGGACCCGATTTTGCTCGCATCATAGGGCCATATCGCAAAGTTTGCACGTAAATTTGCAAAAATAACCTCTTTAGTTTCTTTCTGAATGCAAACTCTCTTTCCTCAAATTGCTGACCGCTTGGGGACTAAATCCCTAGTTCTCGCTGCTCCCTCTATGTCGCAGCCGCCACTTTTTATCTCTCCTTCTCATTCGTCCTAGGGTCGAGGTTCTTCGTCCGTCGAGTCTTGAAGCTCCCTTATATTACATGACAATGAATACAATGTTATGTTTAGTCTAGTGTGTCATTCAGTTTGTTCCCTTTGTCAAGTTTTTAGTTTTTCGTTCAGTCTTTGAGTCCGGCGCGGATCGAGCATCCACCGGTGAGCCTCCGGCGCTGCGGACGGAAGCTTGCGCGCACGGACGCGCCTCTCCTGGCAGGCGAACGACGCCGAGTTGCGGAGCTGCTGCCTCGCCGCCCACGCCGCGTCCGACCTCGCCTTCAGCGCGACTGCTTCCCGGGCCAGTTGGAAAGCAGCTTCCACCCGGGCACGATGAGGCACCCTCCGCTGGGTGAGCATCTCAATCTGGGCCTGCCGCATAGCCTCCATGACTGGCGACCAGCCACCTTTGGCAGCCCCACAAGGAGTCTGACGGTGTTCGCGAGGCTTGCCGCTTCGACGCAGCGGACGGTCACAGTCGCCGGGTGCAAGACGCCTTCCGCCGGACCGATGAATTGCAAGACTTGGAGAGGTGACACCGGGAGTCCGTGGTGCGGAGGCGGCGGGGTTCGCCGTGGCGGCGGTGGAAAGGCACGAGGACCAAGAGAAGCTGCTCCACACGGCGCAGATCTTTGGGTGTGCGTGCGTGCACACCGGAGCGTCGGAGCTGCACCAGCAGATGGTCGCCGCCAAGGCGGAGAGGAGCAGGCTCGCGTGTCAGGCTGGCCGCGACGATCCTTGCTCCCCCTCTTTCACCGAGCAGGGGGCGAACGACGACGAGGCTGCCTCTAGCGCGCCACCTCCGCACGGCGTGTAGATTATGAGTTATAGTTAAGTTTATGTTAATTTTAATTTAAGTTTAGATTAGTTGTAGTTTAAATTTCAGTTGTAATTTTGTCAAAATGTATCAAAATGCAATGAAAATCCAGTCTTTTGCAAATGTTGATCAAAAACAAAAAAAAAAGTTGAGGAGTTTTGTTTGGAGAGCCCGGTGCCGATGCAGGAGACACAAAAAAATAGTCCGAGCAAGTGTCCGGTACTTCAAAGGCCTAGGACACTGGTTGGGGGGGTGTTGACGCCCGGGTACGGAGATGCTCTTGCCCTAGGAAGTTGCTCGTGCTCCTACCTGTCCCCGGCAAGGCGGCAATTTGACCGAAAATAACCAAAAAACGAAAGTAATTCACAAAATAAACGTCCGGCGAAACTATTCCACAAAATAACCCTTTCGAGTAGCGCCCAACACTTAGGCGCTATGGCATGCTATGTAGCGCCTCAGTCCAAGGTGCTACTCGTCCTACCAACGTGTCGGCTACGGGCCCCACATTTGGTTGTGTAGCGCCTTAGCGTTAGGCGCTATGCTACATAGTGTAGCGCCTAGTGCTAAGGCTTTATACTAGGACTTAGAAATTTTCGGCCAAAATTTAACCAAAAAATTAATGTTTTCAGAAAAAATTGAAAAATTTAATGTTTTCAGAAAAAAATGAAAAAATTGAAAAAATGTCCGAGCAAGTGTCCGGTACTTCAAAGAGGACACCGGTTGGGGGGGGGTTGACGCCCAGGTACGGAGATGCTCTTACCCTAGCAAGTTGCTCGTGCTCCTACCTGTCCCCTAGCAGATAGCTCTACCTTGACGTGGAATATTTGATCAACGCACTCCACTTGTTGCACCCTCACCAACCCTGAGCGTTACGCACTGGCGCACTGGCCGGTGCTGCAAACTATAATCCCTAAGTTTTTTTTTTTGAAGATCATAATTCCATTATATAAAGACTCCAGCAAGCCGCCTCATTAAAAACCTTCCAGCCCCCTTAGGTACCCTGCTAAGAAAAAGAGTGCGTCGTGAAACTTGCTGGGCTCAAGTCAAAGTACAATCAGCCTGAAGGCTGTGACTAAGAAAGCCAGGCCGGTCCAGCCACTCAACATCAACTAAATTATTACAAGCATACTGGGCACACTCATGTGCAACTAAATTGGCTGACCTGCCGGCAAAACTAAAAACAAAAAACTCAAAGGACGAGGCTACCTCACTAACTTCACTAAGAATAGGGGCTATCCTAGAACGTTGAGTCTTCCGCTCCTTCCAAAGTCGAACTAAATCCTCACAATCTGATTCCACCATAACTTTCAAGAAACTCTGTTGCTTTGCGAACCTGACTGCATCTCTGAAAGCCAAGTCCTCAATGGTCAAAGGATCCACAATGCCTTGATAGACTCGGCACCATGCACCCCTAAAACCTTCGACATCCCTTGCTACTCCTCCTCCTGTAGCAAAACCCTGCTCGATCCGGACTGCACCATCGCAATTAACTTTAATGATGCCAGGCGCCGGTCCGTGCCACGTGCATGTAGGTCTCTTCACCTTCTTCTTCTTCTCCTTTTTATTCTCAAGGAAAGACATAGTTTCGGCAATCATCTCCACTGTTTTACTTGGGACGTACCCCTCATCATCATGTGTCCATCGGTTCCTGGAGTCCCAAATGGCCGACATAATCGAAATTATCCTCTCACGCTCCCCATTTGAAAACATAGGATCGCATAGAATATCCATCATCCATGTTTCAGGGTGCAGTTTTGGTAATTTCACATGCAAGATTTCCTTGGCTGCAATCCAAAACTGACTCGCATGACCACAAACCACCATTGCATGAAATAACGTTTCTGGAGCTGACTTGCACACCACGCACGTACTATTGACTCTGACATGCCGCCTAGTGAGGGTCGCATAATCTGGCAAAATGCCTTTGAGAACCCGCCACCAAAAAACTCGTACTCGTGGTAAGACATCCAGCCTCCATAATCTCTTCCATTTATCGCTCTCCCCCCGAGAAACCCCCAACAATATCATTGAGTGCCGTATTTCCTTCTTTCTCCGAGAGGAGAGCTCGATAAGCAGACCGCGCCGTATAGATACCGGTCCTCTCATGATGCCACGAAATCCAGTCTTCGCCGCCACTGCGTCGAAGCGGAATCTGCAGAATCAACTCTGCATCCGGTGCCACAAAAATCGACCGGACCACCTCATACTTCCAACACCCTGCATCCTGATCAATAAGTTCGTTAACCCACTCTTTGTCAGTATCGATCAAGGACCCCATCGGTCTTCTAGCAGTCAAACCAGGTATCCATTTGTCGCTCCATATGGAGACCGTTGAGCCATCACCGACTCGTTTTATCAAACCTGCATTCAGCGCTTTCCTACCAGCCAGAATAGCCCTCCAAGTTCTCGAAGCAGTACTTGGCGGATTAACAGTCATAAAATCTCCATTCGGATAGTACCTGCCTCGCAACACTTGAGCACACAGTGATTGTGGCTGTGTCAGCAATCTCCATCCCTGTTTACCCAGAAGGGCAATATTGAAGAGCTCTAGATCACGGAAACCCAAACCACCACCACTCTTTGGCCTAGCTAGTTTATCCCAAGCTAGCCAATGCATTGACTTCTTATCCAAAGAACCACTCCACCAGAATCTTGCAAAATGAGAGATAATCTTCTGGATAGATCCCTTTGAAAGTTGAAAACAACTCATACTATAAGTAGACATTGCTTGAAGAACCGCCTTGATCATAACCTCTTTTCCGGCATAAGACATCAGGCGATCCCAACCCACAATCTTGCTCCTTATACGATCACAAATGTAATCAAAATCCTCATTTTTGAGCCGTCCCACGGCCGTTGGCAGTCCGAGGTATTTCTCACTAAAAGCTTCCACCATAATATCCAGCTCCTGTTTTACTAACAACCGTGTTGTATCCAATATACCTGAACTGAAAAGGATGGAACTTTTGTCCCTATTCACCATTTGGCCAGAAGCTTCATTATACATGTGAAGAATGGTATTTAATCTCCCAGCTCCCTGTGCTGAAGCATCAATGAATATTAGACTATCATCAGCAAAAAGCAAATGTGTAATCCATGGCGAGCGATGACACACTCTAATACCACGATCAACAAAACCTCCCGTGTAGTTGTTCAGAAGAGCCGAAAGACCTTCTGCACACATTAAGAACAAATAGGGCGAAACTGGATCCCCCTGCCGTATACCTCGAGTAGGGAAGAAGTGTGGCAATAATTCCCCATTTACTTTGACTGAGAACCGGACAGACGAGACACACTTCATAATAAGATTCACCATGTTTTCTGAAAAACCAAGCTTGCGCATAATAGCAGCGATAAAAGGCCACTCCACTCTATCATAAGCCTTCATCATATCAAGTTTAACCGCGCAAACTCCTTTCTTTGCCTTCTTCCTTCTTTTCATTGTATGCACACACTCGAATGCTACTAGAGCATTGTCCGTTATCAGTCGTCCCGGGACAAAAGCACTTTGCTCCTGACTAATCGTCTCTTCCAATACCGGCCTTAGGCGAAGAGCTATTACTTTTGTGCACAGCTTATAGATCACAGTACATAAAGAAATCGGTCTGTATTGCTTGATCGACTGGGGGTTCCTGATCTTCGGGATTAGCACAATAGCCGTATCATTTAGATCATCTGGCAGATCTCCCCCACTTAAAAATTGCAGAACTGCGGGCACCACAACCGTCTTGACAAGCTCCCAATGGCGCTGGAAAAATCCTGCTGTAAAACCATCCACCCCTGGTGCTTTGAAGGATGCATTTGAAAGAGAGCAATCCGCACATCCTCCTCAGTAAACGGCCGGTCCAAAAACCTTCTCATATCCTCATTCACTCTTTCTTGCACAAAGTGCAAAAGTGGATCCATATTAGGTATCCCTTGAGAGCCATACAAATGTTTATAAAACCCTTGTACCTCAGCATGAATGTCTTCCTTGTCAGTACACACGGAACCATCCTCCCTAACCAGCGAAGAAATTTTATTCATCCTTTTCCTGCTAGCTGCCTGTGCATGGAAATAGGAGGAGTTCCTATCACCTTCCTTTAGCCACTGAACCCTAGATCTCTGTTTGATCCATATTTCCTCCTCTAGAAGAACCTTATTAATCTGCTCCATAAGGTCTCGTTCATCCTTAGATGGCCCCTGGCCCATAGAAGTCAGCCGGATTCTATCCAAACGTTTCCTCAGCCCTGACAATTTAAATTTAAAATTTCCAAATTTTTCACGACCCCACTTGTCTAGGCTGCCTTGCATGCTTTTGAGGGTACGCATAACTCCTTCCAAGCCACCTCCCTCACTCTTCTCTTCCCACAGTTTTTGAACTTGCTGGTCATATTCAGAGTGAGTTTGCCAAACATTCTCATAGCGAAAACAATGATTTTTTTTCTTGGTGCTAATCTGATCCTTCCGCTGCATCCTAATCAACACCGCACAATGGTCAGATTCCACCATATTAATATTTTGAACTCTCGGAACAGCAAATTCATCATGTAACTTTCCATTGCCCAAGCCCCGATCAAGTCTCGATTTAACATTTGCTTCGGCGTCCTGCCTGTTATCCCATGTGTAAGGGACACCATTCCAGCCTAGGTCCACCAAGCTGCAATCTTCAATGCATTCGCGAAACGCCCTCATATGAGGCTCCGATCATTCTGAGACGCTGAAATGTTCACTTCCATACAACGTTTCATTAAAATCCCCTAGACAGAGCCAAGGATAATCTAAAGCATTAGCTAGTCTTCTCAATAAAGTCCAGCTGACATGTCTCTCCTCCTTTCTCGGCTCACCATAGAAGCCCGTAAAATGCCACGGCCTCGCATCATCTCACACTGCCTTAACTATCACATCAATATGATTTTTATTAAAACTTTTCACTTCAACACTGGCCTCCTTCTTCCAAAACAGCCCAATTCCCCCACTTAAACCAACGCTATCAACTGCATAACACCCTCCAAAACCAAGAGAGTTTGCCATCTTCTCCACCCTTTTACCACTGATCTTCGTCTCCATAACGAAGAGCAGGGTGGGATCTTCCCGCTTCACCACACTGCGAAGCTCTCTCACTGTCGGTTGGTTCCCAAGCCCCCGACAGTTGCAGCTCAAGCAACTCATTGTTCTCGGCGGGGCTGATCTTCAGCCGCCGCCATCTCATCATCATCACCGGACAATTCCCCATCCGTCTTTGTTTTCTTTGGGTCGCGAACCTCACCAACTTTACTAGGGGAGTTTAGGACCGCAGTCCTCTTTGTACCTTGATTTTCCTCATTCGCCTGCATTAATGCCAAGGCTGCCTCATCCCCCGGCAAACCTGACAAATCCAGAGATCTCTGTGCCTTAGGCTTCACCACATAATTCCCAGATGTCTGCGCATCAAACTTGAACACAGCCTGCTTAACCTGTCCCGTATTGGCATTGAGAATTGGACCCCCTTTTGCACGACCGCCTTGTTCATTCCCAGTCTTCGCTTGCCAGGTAGGTTTAACCACTATCTTTGGTGGTTTTGCACCTGGGTCTTGCTTCATAACAGGTGTAGGCTGGGGTTTCTTCTTCTTGATCTCTAGAAATCTGATAGACGAATCATATTCCCATGATCCATCTTCTTTCCGAGGTAGAGGATTGTTGCAAAACGTGTCAGAGTGCCCAAGCACACCACACGCAAAACAGAAATAAGGCAACCTCTCATACTGAACCTCGTACGTATCAATCTTTCATCTCTTCAAAGAGTTAAAACTTAGCACACGCCGCAGTGGTTTGTTGATGTCAATCCAGACCTTTGCCCTCAAGCTTTGTCCCCAACCACGGTTTGTGCCCCCTTGGTCTAACTTGATAAACTCCCCAATCTGGCTGGCCACAAATTCAGCTCTCTCCTTGTTCAGCCAATTGAATGGCAAATCATAGCATCTTACCCAGATCGGCAATCTACCAAAAACAACTTCGCGTGGCCGCATGCATCGATCAAAATTTTCCAATATGACTGCATGAAAGCCAACCATCCATGGTGCTCCTTCCCAGATACGATCCACATCTCGCTTTGATTCCAGGGTAGCCACAAATATATTGTTCCATGAGGTTGGAACTTAAGACCTCGTGGATTGCCCCAAGCTGGGCGCAGCGCACTCTCGATCGTCTGGATGTGGAATTCATTGGCAACAAGAACTTTACCCGCGATCGCAAAAGCCGCTTCACTCTGATCCTCTTCACAATCATCCATCACAATCACCTTTTGTTCATCCTTCGTAAGGGTGAGAGAACCGAGCTTCTCAGCGAGGCCCGACCCTCCAAACCTCGAAGACCCCCCCCCCCCCCCCCCCCCCCTTGGGAGATCCTCCCTCGCAGCTCCATGCTCCTGCTCCGCCATCAGGGAGAGATCAGCTCCCGGCGTGCAGGAAAGTACGTCAATCGCGCCCCAGAGATTGAAAATCGCCCGTGCGCCGCCTCTCCACTCAAAACCCTAGAAAAACGGTTCAGGGGAACTCAGCTAGAGACAACCTCTATAATCCCTAAGTTAGTGTGTGGATCTTTGCATTGGCAATTGGCATAGGACCACAGCACGTACTGTAGGAAATGAAAGAATTTGCCGTTTTCTATGCTTATGTATTGGAAAAAGAGGTGTTATTATATAACAAAAGGCAAAGTACATTTATGCATGGAAGAACCCTCTAAGAATACCAAGACACAAAATGTTATATTAGTACTCCCACAGATAGCATGCATATGCTGAATTGCTGTGACGTTTCACACTTTCATCTCATTGACATTCCTGCTCTACATGTGTCAGGCAGGCAAGTTAAGTCTTGATGCGTACCAGGATGGCATAAATGGCAGTTACAAATATTACAAGTACAATCTGTTCGGTCAAAAAGGATGAAACCTTTTTTTCGAGAATGTAAAAAAAAGATGAAACTAACTGAACCCCCAAACATTTCACCGGAGTTATCACACTTTCATTACGTTGCCATCAATGCTTTCTTAGAAGCGCAGATTCTGTCCCTCCAGATTACAAGCAAGCTAGTACCGAAATTTCATTTCTCCTGCAAGAATCTAAATCGGTCTGAATGATCTTCCATGATCGGTAGCACTATCAATCATCCCTAATATCCTGCAAAATGAATATTGACAGTTCTTTGATTAGCTTTGGTTCTAGTCTATTAGAATGATAAGCGTTATATATAAGGCAAATGTTTAGTTTGGATCGATAAAAAGATGGCTCTGAGTGGGATGCACTGGCCGGTACTGCAAACAAATCCCCAGATTACTTATGTCCATCTTTACATTGGTAGTGGCTATTATCATTAGACATACTCTAGAAACCCGATAATTCGGTATTTTCTAGCTCTATTTTGCAAAGAAGGTGCTTTTGAACAAAATTGCAAGGCAAACTACACGGACACCTAGATATTTCTGCATGAAAGAACTCTTTTTAAGAAATGCCAGAAAGAAGAAATTCTACACTAACTACGTACGTAATAATAAGGCACTAACGTACGTTTCCCACACACCACCAGAAGAAATTCGTTTGACCCAGCGCTGGCCAGGGGCGTCCACAGTCGAGACCCTGCGCCCAGCGGACTGCCGCGCCACACCTTCCCCCAGCTAGCTTCCCCGCCAACTCGTCTGCAGCGTCGGCAGATACCTTCTGCGTCGGCTCTTTCAGGGTGCTGGCCACGTATCCCCATTACCACCAAAGTACCAAGAGAGGGATATTAAAACAAGTATACTTTATTGCGTATACTTTATTCCCTCCGCGTCAGTGAGCCGGGAGACAGTGGGAGCAGCAGCGCGCCCGGGTGGCTGGCTGTACATCTCCGCAGTATGGGCGCCCAGCGGACTGCCGCACCGCACCTTCCCCCAGCTAGCTTCCCTGCCAACTCGTCTGCAGCGTCCACCAAAGTACCCCCATAACCACCAAAGTACCAAGACAGGGATATAGGAAGGGGTGAGCTGAGTAGAGGAGAGCGACCCGATTCCCTCTGCGTCTTTACTACCGAGAGATGAGCACAGTCGCGGCCCAATCGAGACGGCGGTGTGACATCTAAGGAACGGCATGGCAGTTCGTCTAATTTGTTAGTAAAACCCCTTCTAAGAATTATGGTCTAATTTGTTAGTATCTCTCTTCCCAGGCAAATCCTCGGCTGATGGCCGGCGCTGGCGAGACGCGCGCGGAAGACAGCGGAGGCGTCGAGGCGACGCACAGGCCAGCCCCACCCGTCCGCGATGCGACCCGCGAGAGAGGAGAAGGGGACACGGGCGGCGGGCCTTGGGAGTGCGCCGGGAGGCAGTGGGGAGCGGCGGCGCGCTCGGGTGGCACCAAGAGGTACGGCGGTCGGGGCTGCCCGCAGTCTGGGCGGCGGTGGAGTTCCCCTACGCTGGCGCAGCCACCCGGGGGCGGGCGTACTGGTGTGGTCGGCGCAGGGATCCGGGGCATCGCTCCAGTGAAGGGAGTTGTTGCGCGCGGTTGAAGACGACCGGGTGGTCGATGAAAGATAGTTTTCAGAGTAAAAAAAAAAGAATACGAGCGAGCCGATGGAATCGGGATGGATTTGTTTTCCCGAGTGAGTCTAATAATACTCCAAGATAAGAAAAGGAGAAAGAGTACCTACAGCAAAATGAGAAAGTATCCTTTGGAAACCAAGTTTCGGTGGAAACCGGTGAAAACCACAAAAAAAAAACATGATTACAAGTTTTGAAAAATTCTCAAAAAAATGCATCACGTTGGGAAAACAAAGTTCTATAGGCGTGCGAATTTTCAAGTTGAAACTCAAAAAACTTTAGGAGTTATGAAAATGACAAAATCAGCAATGAATAGTGGCAAAATGAATAGTAGCTGTAAATGTCACTATTCATTGCTGATTTTGTCATTTTCATAACTCCTAAAGTTTTTTGAATTTCAACTTGAAAATTTGCATGCCTATAGAATCCTACTATCCCAACGTGATGCATTTTTTTGAGAATTTTTCAAAACTTGTAATCATGTTTTTTTGTGGTTTTCACCGGTTTCCACCGAAACTTGGTTTCCACAGGATATTCTCTCCAGCAAAATAAGATTAATAATAATACAGTACATAGCGGAAGACATACCTTGTTTTCTATGTGAGCTAGCTTCATCTGGTTCTCCTCTGATTCACACCACCGCTCTAGTCCAGAGGACCCAGTAAATCTTACTATTTCGAGGTTGGTGAGTTGTTGTATGCCCTCAGGCAAAGACCTGATACGCATACAATTATAGATCCCAAGTTCCTGGAGAGAGGTGGGCAAGACACACACCTTTTCTTGGTTATGATCGAGCTTTACCGTTTGCTCCTCTGGTTCAACGACGTGCATTAATTCCCCGCAAAAAGCAATTGATAGTTTTTGGAGGCTTGTGAGTTGCTGTATGCTTTCCGGGAGAGAGCTCAAGACAACACAGTCACTTACGGAAAGTTTCTTGAGAGAGGTTAATTCTCCTAACCAATGAGGTAGTGATGCTATGCTATCACAACAAACCAGTTCTAGTGAGTGTAGCCATGTGAGCTGACCAATCCATTTTGGCAATTCTTCCAAGTTTCCGTCTTCTAGGCATAGTGTCTTCAAGGAGGAGAGATGCTGGATGATCTCTGGAGAGCCGGTTAGATCACCACAATTATTAATAGACAAACAAGAGAGTCCAGGGAGGTGCTGAAGCAACCTCCACTGATGCAGAGGCACCTTGCAGTATTTAACTGACAGCTCAATAGTTACTGGAGAAGATGAGGAGGAAGCATTGGTATGTGATGCAGTACACTCTTCCCATGATGACAGCACATTATCACTGTTTGATATTGTCCAGCATTTAGCTCTAGGCGGGAGCGGCTTCATCCTTAACATGGGGCAATCATGTATTTCCAATCTCTCCATCACGTGCTCCTCACCACTGCAGTATGATGTGTCCAACTCTTCCAGGCTTGTCATGTCTCTGAGAACCAATTCTTTTAAGTTTGGTAGTTGGCCCACTACCCATGCTGGAAAGCTGACACCATTATAACCACATATCTCCAACTTCTTCAATGTGCTTGGTGGCACTAGTTTTTCCAGCAACATTCTGTCATCCACATATCTCTCAACATATCTAGTCCACTCCAGTGACAAGATCTCAAGATTTTGCTTTTCAATTAATTTTATGCGTTCTGCCTCTTGTACGGACTTCACATTTTCAAGTTTAGTTATCCGCAGCTCAATGGGATCTATTGATTGTAGCTTGACTAGGTTGCTACCAGATTCATCATTACCAGGCTGCACCACAAAGTGTGGTAATGATAAGGCACTGCCACCGAGCTGAGGGGGTTCAGAGATATGGTGGCACCCATTTAGATACAGAAACTTCAGACTATCAATTGTACCTACACTTTCTGGTATCTCCTCTAGAGAGTGGCATTCAGAGAGGTCTAATGTATGTAGCTTTCTCAGGCTACAAATACTTTCAGGTATACTCAAAATTTCATCATTACTAGACAAGTCTAGGTGCTCTAGATCGAAAAAATTACTGCATATATGGTTGATGAGACTCACAAAGGCATCTCGTTCAATGTTTCTCATATCGGATAGATTTAAATACCGGAGTTTGGTCAGATCTTCTGGCAGCAAACTGATACATGTATCATGTAAATTCAAGTGTTCCAGATTGGCAAGACCAACCAAAGCTTCATATAGACAGTCAACCTTACGACAGCCTGATAAATCAAGATGCACTAAATTTTTTAGACTCCCAAATAACCTTGGCAATTTTGTCATCCTCCGACAGCCTGATAAGTTTAAATACTTGAGTTGAATGAATCTGCCCAAAGCTTCAGGGAGCATGAGAAGATTGCACTCCCCTCAAGATAAGTTCAAATACTCGAGTTTGGTGAGGGTGCCCAAAACTTCCACTTCCTGGCAACTTTCAAGATATGAGCTAAATGATAAGTTCAAATACCGCAGTTTAGATAGGCAGCCCAGAGCTTCTGGTAGCTCTCCAATATTTGGACAGTATGATAAGTTCAAATATATCAGTTGTGTGAGGCTTCCCAAGAACGCTGATATACCTCCAACACAAGAGCAATTTGACAAATCCAAATGTACCAAATTGTTTAACCTCCCAAATGAATCTGGCAATTTTTCAATACTTGAACAACCCGACAAATCAAGATACAACAGACTTTCAATTTCTCCAATTGATTCTGGCAAAGCCAAGATGCTAGAAGATCCATGAAGGTTGAGGTATAATAGCTTTGAGAGCCTGGTGATACTATTGGGAATATTTGCATCTTTGACTCTAGGAGCATTAAGATACCTCAACTGCTTCAGTACACCAATAGAATCTGGCAACTTATGTATGTAGCAGTCACTTAAGTCCAAGACACGCATGGATTTGGAAGAAGAAAATGCAGCCCCATGAAGTTCAATTTCACCACACTCCGTAAAACAGAGTGTCCTTATCTTGGATGAATCCAATGGCTTCCGACAATCATTGAGTAATGCGAAGTGGTAGGAACTTCTCCCGGTTTCACCTTGTTTGCTAGCCACAAGTATTTCATCGACCATTACCGATCTTGCTAGATCGTTCACCAAGTCGTGCATAGTGAACAGCGTATCATTTTCAAAATCCACTTCCATAGTCTGAAAAGAAGGCTTAGTTGCGTCAATTTTAATATTCCAAATAATTTATGTACTAAAAGTATATTACATACTAAAATTCAATGGCAAGTAGAAAACAGGAGTCCAAACAATAGCGAACAATTTTATAGGCTGGTGGACGATTAGGGCCCGTTTGGTTAGAGGTATTTATTTATTATGAGTTCTGTAGGAAGAACACTCCCATTCCAAATATGACCTGACATGCACATGGCCAAGAAAGCCACGCACTTGTAGGCGGGGTTCACATTGGTCAACGTACTTAGAGAATAACGTTTACGGTACTGTATACGTTTTAGAAGGTTATCTACGGTCCCTGCGGCTGGTAGAGCGTCGTATTTATCTACGTGGCAAGCTGTGGACTGGTCAACTTTTCAACGGTGATGCGGTTTTTAGCACAAAAAAAAATGGAACCTCATAATATTTGATAGTATCTCCTCGTCCCCATTTGGCCGCCGAGAGCAGCATGGCGCCATGGCGTTGATCTAGAAAAGGACAACCAGGCCGTGCAGACACGACCCCACCACCCCAAAACTCGCTTACCTCCTCCCACTCGAAGCTGCCCTGGCGTTCCTGGCGGGACCAAGCCGCTGCCGTTCCTGGCGGGCGCTCGTCGCTTCCACTCGAAGGACGTGGACAAGTACATCGGGCTTCTGGCACCGGTGACCGTCTCTGATCACACATGTCGTATTCCAATACCGTCTCTGATCACACTCGTCTTTTTTAGTAGGATGAACAATGTGAACCCCAAGAAAATACTTAAAAGATACATCCTACAATATGTCGGCTTCCAAATATGGACCCAAAAGTATGACCCTTCTTGAGCAGTAAAAACTGAAGACATAACTTTTCATTTTGCTCTTAATTGACATACCGTACTAGCATGCACCCTAATATATGACCCTTCTTATTTTACATGTAGTAGGGTGCATCTCAGCACTATATATAGGCTAATACGTGCATGTTTTCCGGTAAGTGGTAGTGGCTTCCAAGCACACTTGTGCCCGTTTTTTAAAACATTCGAAACGATATTTCTAGGGCTAGAAAACTGAAATAAAGTATACAACAACCAATCCACATTCCGTACATACGCCAGAAGTATCGTAGAAAACCTTGTATTTTCAGCTACACAAATAATCAGGAAAAACATATCCTATTTTCCCCTTCTCACAGCAAAAATTGCTTTTTTTTGTAGCTCGTAATACTTTTTTTGCACCAAACTTTTTCTTATACGTAAAAAACATGTGTATGTATCCAATGGGAAAATATAACCTTTTTCAAAATGAAATCTAATTTCTTTTTTAAATTTTCTTGCTCGGGTGCCACAAATCTGCGTTCAAGGTTTACGCGTGTGCATCTTATATAGGTTAGTAGGATGTATACACAGTGCTGCACTTTACTTTTGCACTCCCCTAGCATAATTTCATAAGATTATTTATGTTATATATTCTGTTACATGGCATATCATGGAAATCAACTTCAGTATACTAATATATATAAGGATGTTCTAGCAGTTAATTGGAAAATTGTATGTCGTAGTAAGATGCAACTTTATGTTATGATTAATAGTAATTGATACATGGTTGTTTCAATACCATGATGTGCTTACGATATGAATACATATCATTTATGGTGCCTGACAATATTTCAGAAAAGTATTAAAGTTGTCAATTGTATAAGGTATGAACTACGCACCGTTGTTGATTTTGAATATTCAAGGAAGGACAGTCCCACAAGCTGCCTAATGTATTTCTCACCAAGCTGCCAAGTGGATAATATGTTTGTGGCCTTGATGAAGCCCAGAGAAATCCACTGGTGAATCAAGTCATCTTTAACTATTTTGTAACCTTTTGGAAATATTGCACAATAGGCAAAGCATAGCTTCAAATTGGGAGGCATGGCACTATAGCTTAACCTCAAGGATGCAAGCACATATGTCAAACTTGTATCTTCTGAATCAGACACATTCCAAATATCACTGTTTCTAATCGACTCCCATTCATCAAACGTCAGAGAATGCAAACGGTGTCCAAGTGATTGGGCTGCTAAAGCCACACCTCCACAATTACTTGCAATGTCCTTTCCTATCTGCTCCAACTCTTCTTGGTCATTTCTCAATTCAAAGGCACTCTTTTCCTTTATGATAGCCCAGCACATCTCATCTGTTAGTGATACTAATTTGTGTGGTTGAATGGTACAAATTTACATTGCTATGTCCTCAGAGCGTCTTGTTATTATAACAGCCACATTGGCACTCTCCCCAACCTTTAACATATTCATCAATTTATCCAAATTCAATTTGTTGTCTTCCCACACATCATCTAAAACAATAAGTATCTTGTTATTAGCTAGTAGCTGTTGGAGGGATTTGTGTATCATTTCCATTTCAGTCTCTTGACTCTTCACTTTTGATAATTGTGATATTATAGAATTGCCTATTTTCTTCAAGTCAAATGTCTGGGAAACATAGATCCACACCAGAGAGTAGCCTCTGAACTGGGAGTTATTAAAAACAATTTTTGCCAAGGTTGTCTTTCCTAGTCCTCCGATGCCATATATAGGAAGAACAATGAACTCTTGTACCACACTCTCGGACAAACAAGACAATATTGTCTCAGTATCATCCTTCCTCCCAACAATATGTTTTTTGTCACCCATGATCGATGATGTTTCTCGTATATGAGTCACGCTGAACTGAGAAGTGTGCGTGTGTCCCAAGGTGAAGCTCTGGTGGTTATCTGTGATCTCCTTCAGTTCATCGCGAATCATTTCCATCTCATTAGCCATTGTAATCTTGGGACCTATTGGGAGACAACAGACCCACCGCAAGAGATGTTTCTTGAGGGACAGCTGCACGGTATTTCATCATGTATTGTTAGTACATTGCAAGACCTAGAAGGGATATACGTATATTTTTAGTACACATGCATGAAACTTTAAACGCCACTACTCCCTATTTTCCATGACACTTGCACATCTTGTATAAGTTACAAGGATTACTATTGATTAAATATATGAAATTATGTCAATTTAAGTTATAACATTTTAAATATTTGTAGCTTGATAATAAATAAATTTGTTTCGAGAGAACACGAGGGGTGCCCTTAATCAACAATTATTTCACTGTGATTTCTGTTGTTGTATAGCATAGCCAAGAGGATTGGAGAATGTGCCACGCCGCGCACAAGCTGCGAGCATATAACTATTTGTTTTAGGTGTCCTATTATGATACCATATGAACATAGTACTTATTTGTTAAGTAGCAAAAATAAGTGCACATGAGTTATGAGAAAGTGTAAAGAATGCATACATGTTAAGAGGGTGAAACACTTACATGTGAGATTTGGTAAAAATACATTATGATCTCTTATGGTTTAAAAACTGTTTACAATATATTATGGAACTTATTGTAGCTTGTTGTATAATTTGGTTATTTTCTCCGGCTTGTGCATCATCTCATATTTTACACCAAATTTTACATGCATGAGTTAGTTTAACCGATATATGAATCTTATATCTTGATATACCCCTCAAGGGAGTGACTCGTGTTTTTTGAAATTGAGATTGAGACCCCCGGCTGCTGCATCGAAGAGATGCATACGATCTTCTTTATTATATCATTCAACAAAGGACTCACAAAAGCATATTATAAACAACCTGAAGGCACCTTCGTGGAAGACACCACACCTACACACTCGACAATGGGGATGATCAAGACATTCGGACCTTGTGCCTTAGATTCTCAACCACGACACACCAGCTAGAACCGGGGGGATCACCAGGCCGCCCTATGGCTAGTCGGGAGCTCACAATTGGTCTAGCTAGCAGAAACTCGACGCACACCACATATGCATGCTGAAGCCACCATCATCGTCAAACCGTCAATCCATCATCGGGGCAGAGATCCGCATAACTCTTGCCACCATGGTACCAAACAGCGCCACCACCCTGTGACGTTCATCAACAGACATCCGCCGCCAAGAACCGGTTGAGTCATGCCGTCGAGACCCGCGATGATGAAATGGTAGAAAGCATGCCGCTCAACCACCTGTCCAGTCGAGTCGGCAATTGGTATAAAATGATGTCCCCAGCACGGAGCATGATGTCAGGCGTCGCCACCATCCGATTCGAGAGACCGAGATCTCATATTTCCCCTGATGCAGGCCGAAAGGAGCGACATAATTTGACGTGATGCCTTCGACAAGGTAATGACGCCAAGAGACGTCACCATAACCGAAGTCGAGGCTCGGTCTTCACCGGTAATCTCGTCGTCCAAACTCGCCACCGGACCGAGCTAAGGTCATATCCGCCGCCGCCTCCTGGCCAGCTACCACCACCACAACGCAAGCACGCAGCAGGAGGCAACAGCTGCCACCGCCACCACCATGCAAGCACGTAGCAGGAGGCAATCGTCATCGCCGCACCGCCAGCGCGCTACACTGCTACTCCACAGACCATCCCAAGCCCGTCATACCGCAAAAGAGAACCCAGAGCGAAAGGCTACAGCGACCACGGTTCCCTTGCAGGTCGCGCGACAGGTCCGCCCTCCCTCATTGTCAAGACCGGCGTTGCCGCCCATACAGGCACCGTCACTAAAGAGAAAGACCACTGCCTCCATGGAAGGGGAGATCCTTGTCGCCGTCATGGAGGGGGGGTCCTTGTTGTCCCCGCACAGGCTTTGCCCGGCGGCGACTGCTGGCGAAGGCGGGGGTCGAGGCCGGAGAGGAGGTGGTGGGGGAGGCGGGGGTCGCCGCCCATGTTGCCTAGGTGTGGCGACGTGGGGGTTGGGAGATTCTTTTTTCTGAGAGATAGGGAGTGACTCATGTGCACTAACTAAGTAACTATAATATCTATGGCAGGGTAGCTGACTCCATGGACAAAACTTGCTAGAGATGAGGCGAACCATATGGTCGGTGATAATTCACAAAACTGACGCTTTTATGAAAATTCAGCACAGAATAAACCAAATCTAAAACTTTTTTATATTGGATTCGTTTTGTGTTGAAGTTTGTGAAAAGGGTAGTTTTATCTATTTTCATGCAACAATTATCGCTCTCTGTTCCCTATAGCAAAACCGCCCCACACACGCGGACCCGTTTTTTCCATAGTTTGTTGATCTTGAACCGTTGGAACTTCCATCTTATGCTATACTAGCATTTTAAAATATTTTTAATTCTACAAAAGGACTTTTCTTGATTTATAAAAAATTAGCCGGTATTTAAATGAATATAAGGGCGCTGAATCTAAACAGGGGATATATACCAACCATCCAGTTATGCCAAAACAATCTGCCATTCTACCTATGAAGATATAAATCTTGATACTCAGATTTAAACACAATACTTTCAGCATAAATATATTTAGCAACAAGAGAGCAAGGAATAGAGGCTTCAATGTTACCTTCCGCTCGGACGACTGGGTGGTTGCTTGCGTGTCAGCTTCAAACTCATCAATGATGCTGGAGATGTCATACATGGCGTCGGTGAGTCGCTTGAGCCACAGAATCGTCGCTTTATCCGCGATGGACCGCCTCTCGGCGTCCTCGAGCACCGCCTCGACGGACTCCAGCGCCATCTTTATCTTCTTCAGGTCCTTATCGAAGTTCCTCTGCAGCGTGATCTGACCTTCGATGGCTGAACCAATCTGGTCGCCCACAACCTTGAGGATGGCAGCGGCAAGCATGCCGCCGAGCTCCGCCATGGCCGCCGCTGCTTGTGCTCAGGATGGGGGTTTGAAGGTATGTGGTGAGAGCAAGAATGAAAGGGTAGACGGTTTCTGAAGTGAGCGATGGGGTCTTATTGGAGTTTGGCTGCCATCAACTGCATTAAGTCAACTCTAAGCAAGTCCTCGTCTTTGTGAACTTCATTTTGTATGGATCTCGATCTCTCAGTACTGATGGAACAGAGCTGTGTGCACATGGTGGCTCGGTTTACATGGCATCTTCTGTGACTTGATCTGCTCTAAAGGCATCTGTAATAATGGTGTATAGCTTACCAAATTTATAATACAGGTTTTGGGCCAATTGATCACTGAACACGCACAAGGGCGGTGCACAGCTGCACATGGTGGCCCGGTTCACATGGCACCTGGTGCTCCGCGATGGGATCCCAGTTAATTTTGTATGGATCTCTCTCGGTACTGATGGAACACAGCTGTGGTGCACATGGTGGCTCGGTTTACATGGCAACTTATTGACTAGATCTGCTCTAAAGACATGGCATCTAGTATAGTTTAACCAAATTTATAATACTCCTACAGGTTTTGGGCCAATCGATCACTAAACAAGCACAAGTGCGGTTCACATGGGATCCCAGTGGGACCTTTTTTTTTTGTTTGAACGGAGAAGAGTCCCAAACGACCCAGACTGCTCTATTCATCAGCGGTGACAGTACATCTTACAGAAAGGACCTCAAAGAAAAATAAAATACAACCAGGTCCATACATGTTGCACAGAAGACCCTACAAAGATATGCAGAAACTTGATCAGATTCTCCATCTTCTTCAGTTCAGAATAATTACTTTATATGCTCCGAAATTTAGCTTTACATACAGCTTCAGTGCATCGACATGACATTACATGGTTGGCATCCTAAATCTGCAATTTGCATCTACAGTTTTAATTGCCAAGAGCCCAAGACGTGAATTGTTTGTGAAGCAGCTCGGGATTTCTAGCGGTAAGCACACACACACAAGTGCACATTACAGCCATCGGTAACTTGCTTTACAGTTTCTTCTGAAAGTCATGCATCCAGATGCGTCGTCCTTGTACGCCATCTACACCTCCTAGCGTCTGGCAGCCACCAAACTCATGCGGCGACGCGACGGCACCCATGGACGGCTGCTACTGCTGGCGGGGAGGTGAGGGAAGGAAAGGTCGGAGACTGCGCCAGACCGAGGTGGAGGAGGCCGGCGATGGCGCTCGTGGCCTGATGCTGCTGCTGGCTGGGAAGTGGAGGAGGGAAAGGCCGGGGCAGATGCTACTGCTGGCGATGAGGAAGGGGATGGAATTGTCGGTTACGGCGCCCGAGGCTAGCTGCTCCTGCTGCTGGCAAGGAGGTAGAGGAGGCCGGAGACGATGCCCGTGGGGGATGCTGCTACTGGCGGGCAGCATGGGTGCCGGAGGGAGTGGTGAGAGTGCACCGGCGGCTGGTCGGTGGTAGGAGAGAGTGGTGGGAGAGAAACGAGAGATTAGGGCGAGTTGTACCTTTGAAAAAAAAAACATTACAGGTACCGTCCCCACATAATTTGGGTACCGGTCCCACATTTTCGGTACCGTTAGTCTGGTACCGCCTATTTTAGAATCGTTAGTCTGGTACTGCCTATTTTAGAACCTTTAGATCGGAGTGAATGGATGGTTCTTAAAAATGCCAACCACTGTAAAACTTGAATAATCTATAACCTAAGTCTGAAATCTATACCTGATTTGTTGCTCAATTCACTCAACCATCCATGGTCCCCTAAAGAGTAAAGACAACATCTTACAGTCCCTTTCCTGCACAACATCCAACTCATAAGGGAGAGAAGAACATCCAGGTAACATAAGGGACACATGAGAAGCAAGCGAGCAAGGATGGGGTATTGGTACCTTGGTCCCTATACTAACCATAACTGGCCAGACCCGCCACAACCGCCGCCGTCAATCTCCGCGGCTGCTGCACACTACTTTGGTCTATTGGCTGAGAATGTGCAGGTAAGTTCTATTTCCATTATTGACGGTACCTTGCTCAATCATATATTTGAGTTGGTGCCTGTTATTCTCATTCAGTACAGTATCCTACAGGAAAAATACAGCCATGGGTCACTTCCTCAACTTTGCTGAAATTTTAGGCAATAGGAAAGAAAGCCTTTCTCTTGTGCTATTCAGTAGCCAGCACCATCTTCATGATTGTCATGTATATTCTCAAGAGTAAAACATCAAGGAAAAGTATTTTGCAAAATAACCAAAGTACATAAAAGTAGTATTCTACGGAATAATGAAAGTAGAGAAAAACATTTTTGTCCAATTCTAAAACTCGTGTAATTATACAGTTTGATTTGCTTGGAAGAAACTCCCAAATCTTCAATTAAATGAAAAGTGACTCATTAGAAATATTGTATGGGTCATGCATTGCTAGAACTCCTAGGAAATTCATGAGTTGAATTTGGACCGATACTTATAAAAATTCACAAAAATATGATCAAGTTTGAGTACATGTGCAGCGGCTTAAAAAAGTCATCAATTATCTACAAAAAGGCAATTGTCTTGCTTCGTCCACATAGTTTGGTAGCATAACATAGAGAAAATCATATATGTAGCGAAACTGCAAGTAGCTTAGCTTAATTGTACTTGAAGCATAAAACTGGTGGAGCAAATAATACAATTGTTTAAAGCTAGAAGCCAACTGACAATATGATTAAACCACGAAGTACCTAAAGTAGCAATAATCTGATCACACAAAAGAGGAACTAACCAACCTTTTGAAGGATCTGGCGACATCTTCTTTTGTGTACTGAACATACTTGTTCAAATCTGCCGCAAAGCAAAACCAATTTTGGTTGGTAAATTAACATTTAGGCAAGGAAGGAAACGGGAGGTGCACAACCTTGGAAACGAGCTGCTGCGGTTTGATCTGAGAAAACTAACAGCATACGACCACTAACATATACTCAAGTCCTATTGACAAGTTAACCAAATATAAATCAACATGGGCACTTCCGGTACGGACACACGCTGACACAACACAGATCGATCAGCATAAATCTCTTGTGAGAATAATCATGGAAACGGATTAGTTCAACTACATATTCGTAGAAGATAGGGACAATTTATTAATAATCTTTAGGACAGTTAAAAGTAATCATTCCATTTCTGCTATGCTTGGCAATGAATCATGGTCATAAGTTCAGAAGCAATCAAACAGGTGAAGGGCTGCCGATTGACCTCGGCCATGATCTCAACAGACGTAACACAAGATGCTTTTCAGTATCAAAGACATCTTTTCTTCAGCCCATGCAGATGAAGTGGGTACGCGATCAGTTTATAATGACTTAAGTTCAAAGGGAATAGATATGAGCATGTGACTACAATATTATCTACCTCCTGGAGTTCATTATAATGAGCATGATCAAAAATTTCCTTTCTTGCATCTTTCAAGAAAAGACCAAATATAAATGAAGAAAATGGCAGTACATACAGAGGCATACCATGGTTGTAGAACATGTCTTGTCGCATTAGTTGAAACAAAGTTCCATTTGATGGTTTAAGCGCATATTCAGCTATGAGCATCTGTGTATAGTCCAATACTACAAATTAAAAAGTTATCAATGTGTGTTAGTGTTAGATGCAATTAACATCAGCATCCTATCCTAACATCCAGAAAATGCATTTCATCACCCACACTTAATCCTACCTGCACGGCATCTGGAAACTGGAATGCAGAAATGTGAAGCGCGTTAGAGACAGGCTGCAGTGGAGATCGATACGATTCTGCGAGGGGAGGGGGCTGGTGGTTACCGAGCACGGCGGCGGACGGTGCGGCTGAGGATGACGACGCCGTGGAGGAGGAGATGACCGCCGCTAGGAGATTCGCGCCGCCGCGAGAGTATAGGCCGAATGGGAGCGCGGGACACGAACGGCGGCAGCATCGCGTCGACACCATCCTCAGCACGTCACCAGCAACACCCGAGAGCACGGCGAAGCACTACGGCGACCGAAACCCTAGCTAAGGTTAGGGTTGCGCGCCGCGGGAGAGTTCGAGGAACGAATCGATCTGGATGAGAGGGAGATGCACACCGAGTCGGTCGGGTTGCGACCCAAGGCGGCGGCGGAGGCGGCCAGGGCAGCCCGGCGACGCCGGCGGCGAAACGAGAATCGCGAGGGGGCGAGAGAGAGTGCGCGCGAGATAGGCTGACTTTGGCTCGTCTCACTTTGGCTAACTTTGAGTCACTTACTCGTGGACCCCACGTATCAGTGAGTCAAAGTCACCTGACTACATGTTGCTCTCACAAAGTCAGCGAATCTGAATACAATATTAATATCGTCCTGATATCAAATGCAACTGACATGATACAATACATACGACCAAATTATTATACTAAGAAAAGGATCCGTAAATATCCGGTTGTAATAAAACATGAACATCAACAAATGCCATTGACACCAAGATATGTTCCCGTCCCTTCGGGAACATAATAAAATTGAAACTGTCGTGGTATTGTCGAATCTAGCCGCAGCAGGGGTGCCATCGAGCTAGGTAGAGAGAGGAGTTTAGGAGACGTGGGGTGTTCCGGCGACGGGATGACAAAGGGTTTACCCAGCTTCGGATCTCACAACGGTGGCGAAATCCTACGTGCTACTATAATTCACTATAAGTCAATATGCGCCGATTACAATGAAAGGTGTCTAGGGCTTCTGAAAGTATATCTTTGCCCTAAGGCGTCCCGTAGGCCGGCTTATAAAGGCGTCCGGTCCTAGGGCTTATAGGAGGAAACCTAACCGACTAAGTCACAGAGTTCTACTCTAATCCGGCTTGGGCTCCGCCTTGTGGGCCAAGTCTTCCTCAATGTGGGCCGGCTTCTGGAACCTTTCCTTAGCCGGATGGGCCTCATGCGCTTCATCGCACTGGGCCGCCCGGTAAGCCCGAATTTGGCTTACCACCACTATGGGCCACCCTGGTACGCTGGCTTTAGTCTCCTTCGTGGAAGTACCTGTTCGGCATAACCCCAATAGTAGCCCCCGGAAAGCTTCAAGTACTTCAGCGATCGGCTTTAATTTTCCGACAGAGTGTTGTCCGGGAAATTCACCATCCGTCGTCAGTCTTGGAGCATTCCCAGAATCCTGCAACCATGCCGAACAGCTTTGCCGATTTCGGTGTGCCGGCTCTTCATCTCGAAAAGCGCTTGGACGAGTAATGACACGCGTCCGTTGATTTGATGGCTCTGTCAGACCCAGCAGTGTGAGTGGAGAAGCATCTTTGAATGCAGGGGCTAACTCCGTTTTTCCCGCGTGAGAATCGAGGCGTCGGAGGGAAGAAATCCTCTCGCAATGGCTTGATTCGTGACGCGTGGCGGAAATCTCGGCTCCCGACCGTTGCGAGAATCTCGGTGCACCCGCTATAAAAGCTGGCCTCTTCGCCTTCGCCGCGGCCACGCATCCATTCGCAACCCTAGCGCATCTCTTCTCCAGATCTCATCTCCTCCCGAGCTCCAACTCCCCCATCACTCCTCCGAGCTCCATGGCATCCGTCGCCCCGAGCTCTCCCGTCATCGACGCGACGCCTCTCGACTCGGCGCCACCGATGGGTGGCTCGGTTTCCGCCGCCACCGCCGCCGACTCCGTGCCAACCGCCGCTGCATCTGCATCTTCTCCGGCCTCGGCGAGCACCTGCACTGTCGCAGGCCGCGACGAAGTGGCTTTAGCAAAAGCCGCAGCCGAAGCCGCCGCTACGGTGGCCGCCGCTTCTGCGGCCGCTGATGCTGCAGCCGGAGGCTTTAGTGCCGGCGAAGAAGAGGAGCAAGAGGAAGCCGGCAATAACAGAGGAGCGGCCAACAACCCGACCCACAACTGGGTCACCTCTGCTGTGGAAGAAGGCGAGCTCCAAGGCATGGCCTTTGACGGCGTCCTTCCTCCATCTTCCGTGTCCGCGCCGGCTTGGCGCTCCGCCTTAGGCGACCCGTACCCGACGCCGATCAGGGATGAGCGGGTACTCCTCTCTTCCCATATCTCTAGGGGTTTTTCTTTGCCGCCGTCGGCTTTTCTGATAGAGATCTTAGATCACTATGGCCTTCAGCTCCACAACATCACTCCCAACAGCTTGCTATACATCTTCGGCTTTGTAGCACTCTTTGAAGGCTATTTAGGCATAAAACCTAGGTTAGACTTCTTCGAAAGATGCTTCTTAGTCAAGAGGCAAACTGTGAACAAGGAGCTGCTGGTGGTCGGCTCTATCAGCTTCAACTGCCGCCGGGATATGAGTTGGTACCCTCAGGTGCCAATCGTTGATTCGGCAAAGGGGTGGGCGTCCACCTTTTTCTACTGCAAGGACGTGGCGCCGCCAAACCGGCTGCAGGGGCTTGCCCCTTTCACAGACGAGGCCGGCACGCCCCTGCCCTTGTGGAAAAAGAAGCCGTCAGCTAGAATGCCGGCAGACCATGCCGCCATTCAAGCAAGGATTTTGGAGTTGACCTCCGGCTCTCCTCCCCTAACTGGGGAGGACACCATTATATGCTGGGTCAAGAGGCGGATCCAGCCCCTCCAGCACCGTACTTGTTGGGAATATGCCCTAGAGGCAATAATAAAAATGGTTTATTAAGCATATTCACGTTTATGATAATAGTTTATTATCCATGCTATAATTGTATTAAATGGAAACATAATACATGTGTGGAATATAAACACCAGAGTCCCTAGTGAGCCTCTGCAGGACTAGTTCGTTGATCAAGAGATAGTTAGAGTTTCCTAACTATGGACTTGTTATAGTCACTTGATAACGGAGTCATATCATTAGGAGTAATGGTGTGATGGACATGACCCAAACAATAAAGAGTTGCAATTAATCGTGTCACAAAAGTTTTGTTGTCAACACTTTTAATATGCCAAATATAGTTTCCTTAGACCATGAGATTATATCACTCCCGTTCACCGGAGGAATACTTTGTGGACATCAAACGTCACTTCGTAACTGGGTGATTATAAAGGTGGCTTTCAGGTATCTCCGATGGTGGGTTGTTGGGTGATATGAATCAAAAGTGGGATTTGTCCCTCCATGTGACGGAGAAGATATCTCCAGGCCTTCTTGGTAATATAGCATCAAAAGTCTGCAGACATGTGATTAGGTGGTAATCACGAGGATCCTATATTATGGACGAGTAAAGAGAACTTGCCGGTAACGAGATTAAACTAGACATGGGGATGTGAACGATTATATCTCGGGCAAGTAAAATATCGTGAGACAAAGGGAATCATATATGAGATTAATTGAATCTCCGGCATCGTGGTTCAATCGAGAAAAGGTTTTCGTTGAGTGTATAGGAATTAATATGGGCATCCCGGTCCCGCTATTAATTATTGATATGATCATGTCTATGCATTCTCGAACCCGTAGGGTCACACACTTAACGTTCCGATGAAATTAGGTTTTGCGATGAATTAAATGATGAAATGAACGAATGGTGATTCGGAGTCTCGGATGGGATCCCGGACGTCACGAGAGGTTCCGGAGGAGTCCGGAGAATAAGATTCATATATGGAAAGTTGTTTCCGGAGGTTTCGGAAAAGTTCCGGAATTATTTGCAGGGTACCGGAAAGGTTCCGGAATGTTCTAGAAGGTTCTAGAAGTGGGACCACATATTGTATGGGGCCCACATGGACCAAAGAGGTGCAGCTAGCCACTTGGGCCAGCCGCACCACCTATGGCCCACATGGGCCAAACCGAATTGGCCTAGGTGGGGAGCCGGCCAACCCTAGGAGGAGTCCTAGGGGGACTCGGCTTGGGGGCCAAGCCACCCCTTGGCCGGCCGGCCCTAGGGCTCCCCCTCCACCTATATAAAGGGGTGAGGGGAGGGGGGTGCGGCACACCAAGAGGCTGCCCCCCAAGCACCCTAGCCGCACCACCTCCTCACCCAAAACCCTAACCCTAGCCGCACCCCTTCCCCGAAGGGCTGCCGCCACCTCCACCTCCACACCATAGCCGCACCACCCCTATGCCCTAGGGCTGCTGCGCCTTGTTCCTCTCCCTCTCCTCTTGCTTGGCTTGGCGAAGCCCTGCTCGTGGAGATCGTCATCATCACCGGCGCTACCGTCGTGCCGCTGAGATCATCAAGGCCACGTCCTCTCGCTTGCGGGATCAAGGAGTTGACGTCTTCATCGAGCCGTACGTGTGGACACCGCGGAGGTGCTGCCCGTTGCTACACTTCACCGGATTGGATCTCGAGAATAATACATCTCCTCGCGACTAGACGAGTCTGGTTGCGGGGATCGACTAGCCAACCCCTGCACCGACAAAACGCGTTTGTTGATCTTCAAGGGTAAGAGATTGGATCTCACCTTCGCTATCTTCATCTCGTAGATCTAGATCCTTGGGGTTTATTCCGCTTGCCGCGTAGGAAATTTTTTGTTTTCCTTGCTGCGACCCCTTCAACTCGCCTCTTGTTCGAGTACACCAACAATTAATGCTGATCCCATGAGGACCAGCGAAGAAGACCTGGAAGAGGAACTCTACCAAGCGCGTCTCAACCGGCTTATCAAAGCCCGGCCTAACGAAGGTCGGCAATATGAAGAGTCGCTGCCGATGTATACGGCAGCCAACCCTCCCCCAAAGGTTCTTTGCCGAATCCAAAGTTCAATTCTTCAAGGGATTTAGACTCTATGCTTAACAATCTGACTTGTGTTTGTTCTTCAGATTCCCGGTGTTGCCGCCTCCGGGTCACCTGGCACGTCGTCCAGCAAAGTGACCAAGCGGCCAGTCACCTTTTCTTCGGCTCCTGCAGAGAATTGGAAGAGGAGAAGCCAATCTGAAACGATTGGCGCCAATTCATCGGAGGATGACGACGCTCTCGCTGGGCTCAATATCCCCAGCAAGAAGTAAGTCGGCTGACACATCTCCTCCTTACTCTGCAACAATGCCGGATATGCTAAGCTTAGCCCTTTACCTTTGCAGGATAAAGAGAGGCGCCACCTTAAAGCAAAAGGTATGCGCCACACGCAAGAAAGCCTCTCCAGCCGTTCCTCCCCCAACTCCTTCGGCTTCAAAGCCAACTCCAGCGGAGGAGAGCTCCCCTCGAACCATGACGGCAAGTCCAATTCTCGGGAGAGCCGGGATTATTCCTCCGACCCAATGGACGGAGATGACGGGGAAGGCGACAGAACCTTCCTCTCCACCAAGGGCTGAAGCTCCGGCTAATGATGCCCCAACCTTTCCTCCGATTAAGGCGGAAGCCTTCGACGACGAGGGACACATCAAGCCGGAGTTCATGAGTCGGTTCATGAAAGCACCTCGGCTTCCCCGGAAGAAAGGAACAACCGTCCGGGATGATGAGCCGGATCAGACCAAGGCCTATGACACCTTTGATGTCATAGAGATCCTTGAAGATCAGCAAAATTACTTTGCTGAAAGCTTTGAAGCCGGCATGACGCTTCTCCGTGAACACTACCAGGTACATATCTTCCCCAGTAGCCCCCGAGCACTATGCCGGGTTAAGTTATAAGAACTAGCCGACATAGTGATCCGAGTCAATGCGTATGCAACTGCTTAGCACCCTAGCCATGAAATGCCGTCATGTAGCCACTTTGACTTGTCAATATAGCTTTAGGCTTTTAGCAATTCCTTACGCAGATCCACCGAAAAATTGGCGCTGAAACCATCAATTGTTTGGGTGTACGAAATCAGGAGATGCGCCGGCTAAAAACTGAGCTGGCGAACAAGGACGCCATCATCGCCGGGTTTGAGGCGGACCGGGTTCAGTACCAAGGTAGAGATGTGATGCATCTAAAATACATACATGAACTTTGCACTATAATAGTTATATTCCATGCATATTTGCATCATATAAGGGGTATATTACTGTTATTTAATTATTTTTGGTAATTTATAATAATTTCCCCTTTATATGGAATTAATCCTGCGCAGGCAGAAAACCCCTATTTCTTTCTTTATTTGTTTCAGGACCTTAACGACGTCATAATGAGCTATAAATTTAGGGGAGTCATTATTTTGGAAGGAGAAGATTTAGGAGCGAAAGAAGTCAACGAACGGAGGCCGAAGGACCAAAAGGGGGGGTCCCACGCGGCTACAGTACCAGGCCGCGTGGGCCCATCCAATTTGGCCCTCGTGGCCCCGTTTGCATCGATCCTTCACCCAGAAGCATCCTCGTGACCTAAAAACGCCTATATAAAAGGTCCCCCGATGTTTTCCAGAGGGGGGCGGCGGAGAAACACAAAACCAGAAACAGAGAGGCAGAAGGCTGCCGCCGGAGGAGATCGGAGGGGGGAAACGCCGCCGGAATCCACCTCCGGAGGGATCCACCCCCCTCCGGCGTGATCATCATCAACATCTACAGCAAGATCGTCTCCACTCCAGGCTGCACCTCTTCATCAACCTGTCCATCAAGCTCCTCATCTTCATGATGAAGGGGGAGTAGTCTCCCTCGGGGCTGAAGGCTCATGCCGGTAGCTATGTGGTTTATCTCTCTCTCCCATGGTGTGATCTTTATGTGATCATGAGCTTTGTAATCTAGTTGAATCCATAGATGGTACTCTTCTTTATCTTATGAATTATGCTACTCAAGTGGTTTTATTGATGTGATTGCCGGAGTCACCGTGTGTGGCTCTTAGGCTAAAGATTACATGAATACTTATCATGAGTTATTATTTGTGTTGGGTGTCTCTATGATATTGTGGTGTTTGTTAGTACTATCTTTGGATGCGAATAGTGACCGCATGAAGTGTCCATAGATGTGGAATACGAACTTTAAGGTGTGCTTTTTGTAGCCCTACATAATGGATTGGTGTTCTTTATCCAACCAGAAATTAATTCAGAGTAGCATAATGAGGAGGAATTATCTATGTATTCAATTATATTATTATTATTGAGAGTGTCCACTAGTGAAAGCATGATCCCTAGGCCTTATTTCCAAAGCACCGTTTACACCTTTGTCTTGTCCTCTTGCATTAAAGAGGATTGGGACACTTTCACACCCTTGTTCCCTTGTCTTGTCCTCTTGCATTAAAGAGGATTGGGACACTTTCACACTCCTGTTTTGTTACATCAAACTTCCATCTATTAAATCAACCACCTTGTTCTATAAACTTGTTTAGTGCATAATCAACTAAAACTTGTGACACTTTAGTTGTAGGGAATAGATAACTTTTCCTTCTTGCTCCTGCGGATCGATACCTTACTTCCACATTGAATTGTGCTACAGTGATTCCTTGCTCTTGGGGATTATCAAAGGCGTGGTCAAATCTGGGGTTACCAAACACACTTGAACTGATTCTGCCAACAAGGGATAATCTTCGTCGCCGCCTTTGATGGACGGCTTATGTAGATGGTGGAAAAATACATCTGGGGGCACTGCCTTTTGTCTGGAGCCTATTTTGGCCAAGGCGTCAGCAGCTTCATTGTCATCTCGGGAGATATGTCGGACCTCTAAGCCGGCAAAGCATATACCGAACTCGTTGACTGTTCTCCTGTATTCCGCCATTGTGGGACTTTTCGTGTCCCAGCATCCATCAAGTTGTTGTACAACAAGATCCGAGTCGCCGTAACAAAGGATGCGCTTCACTCCCAACTCCTTAGCCATATGAAGGCCATGGAGGAGAGCCTCATACTCTGCTACATTGTTGGTGGCGTTGAAGTGGATTCGGAGGACATAACTGAGCTTGTCATCCTTTGGCGACTTTAGCACTACTCCAGCCCCCGAGCCCTCCTTCATCTTTGAGCCATCAAAGTGCATTATCCAGTACTAAGAATCCGGCAAAGGTGTGCTCTCCATCGGCTCTGTCCAATCTGCAACAAAGTAGGCTAGAATTTGGGATTTGATGGCGGTCCTCAGCTTATACTAGATGTCAAAGGCTACTAAGTCGATGCCCCATTTGGCGACTCGGCCCGTTGCATCGGCATTGTTGATGATGTCCTTTAGTGGAGCTTTGCTGACCACCGTGATTGTGTGATCCTGGAAGTAATGTCGTAGCTTTCTGGCGGCAAAGAATACACCATAGGCTAACTTTTGATAGTGAGGGTAGCGTTGCTTTGAATCTGAGAACACCTCACTAATGAAATAGACAGGGCGCTGATCCGGCCATTGCTTCCCTTCCTCCAGGCGCTTCACTACAATGACGGCACTTATCACGAAATTTGTGGCCGACATGTAGAGGAGAAGCGGCTCTTTTTCCCTTGGAGCTGCTAAGATTGGAGCATGCGTCAATGTATACTTCAGCTGCGCCAAAGCTGCCTCTGCTTCCTCTGTCCAAACAAAATTGTCCGACTTCTTGAGGAGCTTGTATAATGGCAATGCTTTGTCACCAAGCCGGCTAATGAATCGGCTTATAGCCGCGGCGGAACCCGTAAGCCGCTGTATGTCCTTTAGACAAGTCGGCCTCTCGATGTTCTGAATCTCCTTTATCTTTTCCGGGTTAATTTCGATTCCTCTTTGAGAAACAATGAATCCCAGAAGCTTGCCTGCGGGTACTCCGAAGACGCATTTTGCCGGATTAAGCTTCATCTGGTACTCCCTTAGATTTGCAAAGGTTTCCGATAGATCGACGATAAGATCGCCACGCTTCTTCGACATGACCACTATGTCGTTGACGTAGACGTGAACATTGCGGCCAATTTGCTTGTCCAAACACTGCTGCATACACCTTTGGTAAGTAGCACCGGCATTCTTTAAGCCAAAAGGCATTGTGACATAGCAGTAATTGCCATATGGTGTGGTGAAGGATGTCTTGACTTGATCTGACTCCTTCATCTTAATCTGATGGTAACCCGAATAAGCATCCAGAAAACATAGCATCTCTGAGCCGGCAGTTGAATCAATGACCTGATCGATACGCGGTAAGGCGAACGGATCCTTAGGGCAGGCTTTGTTTAAGCCAGTGAAATCAATGCACATACGTAGCTCAGAGGTGTTTTTCTTTGGAACAAGCACGGGATTTGCCAACCAATCAGTGTGGACAACTTCACGGATGAATTTGGCGGCGGTGAGCCTTAAGATCTCTTTTCCAACCGCCTTGCGCTTCTCAGTTCCGAGCCGGCGAAGGCCTTGTTTGACCGGCTTAGCATCCTTGTTGACTTTTAGGGAGTGCTCGGCAAGTTTCCTCGGGACACCGGGCATGTCGAACGGTGACCAAGCAAAGATATCCCGGTTCTCACGGAGAAACTTGACGAGCTCGTCTTCCTATTTGTCGTCGAGGCCGGCACCGATGATGGCCTCCTTTGTCGGATCATCCTTTGAGAGCTTAATTTTCTTGGTGTCATCCTTTGGCTTGAAGCTCGAGTCGATTTTAGAGGACGGCTTTTCAGTTGCCGGCATCTCATCGGGACCCGGCCCGTTGTCTTCTTGAGATCCTCCAATTCTTCCTTGCAGATTTCTTCTTCAGCATGGACGGCATTGGCGGCCTCACACTCTTTGGCTTTCTTGAAGTCTCCTTTGACTGTGATGATCCCATTGGGTCCCGGAATTTTCAGCTTGCTATAGATGTAGCAGGGCCGAGCCATAAATTTGGCGAAAGTCGGATGTCCAAAGATTGCATGATATGCACTTTTAAAGGGAACCACCTCAAAAGAGACGTCTTCTGTCCGGAAATTATCCGTGCCGCCAAAGGTGACCTTCAAGGTGATACTTCCCATTGAGGAGGCTTGTCGTCCCGGCACAATCCCATGAAATTTCACATTGCTGTGGCTGAGTTGTGACTCGGAAAGACGCATTCTCTTCAATGTAGCGGCGTAGAGTATGTTGATGCTACTCCCACTGTCCATAAGCACCTTTGTCAACTTGTATTTGTCAACTATAGGGCTGACGACCAAAGTGTAGGTGCGTGTTGAAGGAACTCTGTCCGGGTGATCGCTGCGATCCCATGTGATGGGAATGTCAGACCAATCCAAATACTGAGAAACTGCAGTTACCGTAGCATTGAGTTCTCGCCAAGCCGCCTTTTCCTTGCAAGAGGAATCTGTTGCCAGATTGACAATGAGGCTTTCGGCATGCTTAGGAAATTTACTGCTTTTTCCGTCTTTGGAGGCTGCGTCATCCGACTCTGAAGTAGCGTCCTCCTTCTCTTTGTCGTCCTTCCTGGACTTGCGCTTCTTCCTTGACTTGCCGGCTTTGGGATCTTTGGCAATGTCCCGATTGATATGACATTGCTGGAGCGTGTGGGAGCTCGTTCCATCCAGCCTCAGATGATGGGCACAGGGGTTGTGCTTGATGTCATCATACTTCACCGCTGGCGGTCGGGATGATTGGTTGTTTGCCGGCTTCTTACCCTGCCCCTTGGTATTGCTTGAGCCACCCTTACCAAAGGCGGCAGCAACCTCGTGAGAAGGGTCGGCTTGGTCTTCAACTTTCTTTTTCCCGGACTCGTGTCGGCGGGTTTCACCGTCCTCCCTGTTGTCATCGTCAGCAGCGGCGTACTTGTTTGCACAAGCGAGCAAGCCCCCCCAAAGTTTCCGACTCGTCGCTGTAGATCATGAAGCGAAAAGTTGTCCCTTTCCTAAGAGATTGCTTGAAGGCATGGATCGCCTGAGTTTCTGAGACGCCTTCGCAAGCATTTTTTATTTCACTCCATCATGAGACGAACTCACGGCTAGACTCGTTCTTTTGCTGCACACACCGCTATAAGTCGAAAATCGACTTTGGGCGCTTATATGTGCCCTGGAAGTGTTGAATAAAGACGCGCTTCATGTCACTCCAGGTATGAACTGTCCTTTCCGGCAATCCTTCGATCCACATACGTGCCGTCCCGGTTAACATCAGGGGCAAAATCGCACTGTGGAGTCAGCGCTGCCTTGATATATGTCGCAGGCACTGACGTAATCTAAGAGCCAGGTATCAGGATTAGCCGTACCACTGTACTTCTCCACCATCTTTGTTACGTTCGACAAAGTGGGAGGTAGTATTTGCTCTCTGATTGTTCTGCCAAAACACTTGGGGCCGAGGTATTGGGCATCTCTGGTCGACTTCCTCTCTTCGATTAAGGCTTCGAACATCATTGGCTGATGGCGGTTTTCGAACTGACTTTTCTTGCCTTGGTTCTTCCCTGTGACGGCTCTGGCTTACCCGACCCGCGTTACGCGGGGGGCTTGGAGTCATTTGCCGTCGTGGAGGGGGTATGTACTTGGAGGGGTTATCTCCCTCTTTGCACGGTGGAGGCGGCGGCGGAGGTGGCATATGATCTCTGTTACCCTCCATTCGAGGTGGATTTCCCCCCCACACGTCGTCCTTCCTGACGGGATGGTGCCGCCTTTTCCTTGCAAGGGCCCTCCTGTCGCTCCCGGCTCCGATGTTTTTCCCGGCCAGCCTCACGATGGCGTGAAGAACCTGTCCAGAATTCCGCGCCTCTAGGCTGCTTGTCCTTCGGGTCCTTGTTGCCGCCTTTGTTGTGGCTACTTGAACCGGCTGGGTCATCGTCTGGGTCTGCAGATGCAGCAGCCATTGGCTTCTTAGCCGTCGAGTTGCAAAGACGAGATGCGTCAACAAGCCGTCCAGACTTTACTTGCGAGTCGTTTTGCTGCTGTTGTGCAACCTCCAGTAGATAAGCCGAATATTTGAGGCGAGCGTCACGGTCCAACGATTTGTCGAACATGACCTCCTAGGCCGCCTCCATGTTTTTGGCTGGGGTGTTGAAGTAACACAAATTAGTCACCGGGTCACGCCGGTGGTGGTACTTTCTCCAGACTGAATTAACATGGTCGGCTTCCCACTTGCTGCGGAAATCCAACCTCTTATGCAGATTCTTGTCGCGAGCCGGACGGAAGACATCGTCGGCCCCCTTTTCTCTCTGCTTCCGGATGAACTCCGTTTCCTTGTTTGTGATCTCAACTTCGCGCTCCGCTATCTGGGCTGCATGCTCTTCCAGCTCGGTGCGGCGCTTTTCCATGTCGGCTAGCGATGCGTTTGGAGGAAGTGGAGTTAGCAGTTGCTTGTACTTTGCCATCCTTTCTTCGTGCTCCTTCTCTGCTGCTTCGCCGGTCGTAGCATCAATGTTGTCTCCTGCAGCCGGCAATCTACCAGCTCCCTTCATTGGAGCCAGTGGTGGCACAAAATCCACCTTAAGATTTCCGGCTTCTGGAGTTTTTTCTTCGCCATTGGCGGTTTTCGAGGTGTTGGGGTCGTCCTTAGTACCAGAGACGTCACCCATCAAGACCTCGGCAGGGCGTCCTAAGCAGGATGCAACTTTCCGACTAAAATCGTCGGATTCTCCTTCAGATTCGAGGTCCTGCTCCATATGGGCAGTGTCCCCTGATCCGGCTTCTGAGTCAGCCCCGGCCTGCAAAGCAGGAAGGATAGACTCAGGTTCTGTCATCAACTTGTTAGAGCCGGATTCTCCTAAGATGCCAACAAATTGGAAGTCCGGCGCCGCCATGTTGGAACTTGCATCGTCTTCAGAATCTTCATCGTCAGCGTCGAAAGCCAGATCCAGTTCGGCAATCTCCTCAGAGTCCAGATCCGATCCCTCGTCAAAGTTGTTAGGGTGGGTGGCGGGCATGCCCGAGGTGAAGCCGAGATCGTCCAAAGCCTGAGCGGTGAAGCCGACGAAGATGTCGAAGCCTCCGACAGAGACCGTGGACCAACCGGCGGGATCCTCCTTTGCCGGCGTCCAAAAGCCGTCGTTGAAGACATGGCCGGCTCCTGTCTCGTCGAAGTAGCTCACCAAGCCGACCGCGATGGTGTCGCCGACTCCGCCTGTAGCTCCCGGACGGAACGAAACCCCGGACATCTCTTGCCCCACGGTGGGCACCAACTGTCGTGGTATTGTCGAATCTAGCCGCGGCAGGGGTGCCATCGAGCTAGGTAGAGAGAGGGGTTTAGGAGACGTGGGGTGTTCCGGCGACGGGATGACAAAGGGTTTACCCAGCTTCGAATCTCGCAACGGTGGCGAAACCCTACGTGCTGCTATAATTCACTATAAGGCAATATGCGCCGATTACAATGAAAGGTGTCTAGGGCTTCTGAAAGTATATCTCTGCCCTAAGGCGTCCTGTAGGCCGGCTTATAAAGGCGTCCGGTCCTAGGGCTTACAGGAGGAAACCTAACCGACTAAGTCACAGAGTTCTACTCTAATCCGGCTTGGGCTCCGCCTTGTGGGCCAAGTCTTCCTCAATGTGGGCCGGCTTCTGGAACCTTCCCTTAGCCGGATGGGCCTCCTGCGCTTCATCGCTCTGGGCCGCCCGGTAAGCCGGAATTCGGCTTACCACTACTATGGACCACCCTGGTACGCTGGCTTTAGTCTCCTTCGTGGAAGTACCTGTTCGGCATAACTCCAACAGGAACGATACAGAGAAGATATGTTCCCGACACTACCCCTCGCCGGTACAAATCAGAAAATCACAAACGCCTATCAAGTAACCGAATTAACGACATGCATCCATTTGTAAATTAGTACATCAATGATTAACAAGACATTGCTATGTCTAGATTAGACGGGTCAACGCCCTCGACAAGGAGCTCACTAATTCTCCTCATTGTGTAGCGATGTTACCAAGCATAAAGACCATATCTAAGCATACAATTTGGACAAGAAAATTCTAGTTGAAACGGGGCAAGATTACATGAGAGAGGTATTTTCACATCGCATACCTAAATGTCGCGAGTTCAAATCTGAAAGTGAAGAGGTTGACGAGGGCTTCGTCGTTGGCCCGCCCGTCGTCGTCGATAGGAGAAGAGCAGTAGAAAAGTCAAAATTGATAAATATCAAGGTTAAAAGACAATTTCAAATCAATTGGATGCTTTAAAAAAACCAGGTGCGATCATTCTCAGAGATAATGGATCTTTTTTTTCTTTTGCTTGGTTGCCCAAATTTTATACAAAATGTTCAAAACATAACAAAGTTGAAATGGGTCGTTTTCCTTGCATGTCGTATGACTCCGGGCCAAGGGATTTTTTTGCACTATTAATCATATTGTTTGATTAATTTCAAAAGTGCAAATTCTCGCACAACTTTCAATACATGGTATATGACTTTTTTAAACCCATTTGGATATTACATCAATTTATACATAGCTACATGAATGTGATTTTTAGTGATTTTATGGAACAACATGCAACACAGCTCTACTTCAATTTTTTTTAATACTTTTGGTAAATTAGATGAAATCCATTTAAATAGGAATATAGTAGAATTCAAAATATTTCAGCAGTTCCTCGACAACTATGTTCCATTTTTAAAAATAAATTGTATTTATGGCAGAGCTTTTTAGGCAATCAAAAATAAAAAAACATAAATGTAGAACATTATTTAAATGGTTAAACACATGTTTGTGCCAATATAGCCATACACTTGTCATTTGAGTTAAAATTCATGAATATTCATATCTAATCTTGTGAAACAAGTTTTCTCAAAACATGTGAGGATTTAATTACTACCTCCTTCCGAGAAAGGATGTCACAAATTTCTTTAGATACGGATACGTCTAGGTACATCCATATCTAGAGAAATCTATGACATCCTTTTCTAGACGAAGGGAGTAGATCATTTTATATCACAAGTAAAATGCACCTGCGGTACATAAACTTACGCGGTGGGAGCACTTTAGTAGAACTTGTTGAAAAAAGTTAATTTTACACATCAAACTTGCTCTGCGGGAGAAGATACAGCCCAAAACAGCTTTGTGCTACGTATATTGACACCGTGGCATGCTGACGAGGCTCGAGGCATGGTCTGGGTCCGATTTTGCTTGCATCATAGGGCCATATCGCAAAGTTTGCATGTAAATTTGCAAAAATAACCTCTTTAGTTTTTTCTGAATGCAAACTCTCTTTCCTCAAATTGCTGACCGATTCGAGACTAAATCCCTAGTTCTCATTGCTCCCTCTATGTCGCCGCCGCCACTTTTTATCTCTCGACGCCGCTCCTTCTCATTCGTCCTCGGGTCGAGGTTCTTCGTCCGCCAAGTCTTGAAGCTCCCTTATGTTGCATGACAATGAACCTATACTATATATTAAAGACAGACACTTTCTCGCCCTCTCCTCGCTTGGGTACTGTTCCTAGAACAGTAGCTATTGTAGCATGCTACAGTAGCTACAGTAACCCCGATCCGAGCCGTCGGTCGGCGATCCGACGGCCCACAGGACACGACCGTGATGTTTTAACAAAAAAGCCCCTCCCAAAAATGGAAAGTAACCCGCAGTACACTAAAACGCGAGGCGAGGGACGTAATTGCGAATTACGAGAAAGATAAGGGCTTTTCTCTAAAACCGCCCGCATAATCCCCTCCCTCCCCTTTCTCTCTCCCGCACGGCCTCGGCGTCGCCGCCGCCGCCAACGCGTGCCCCCTCCGCTCCGCCCCTCCCCTCTCAGATCGACTGCCAAGGAGCGCTCGGCCGCCGTCTCCTCCACTTCCTCGCCGCAGATCGGCCGCCGGGACGCCGCAGCCATGCCAGATTTTTCGCCGCCGTGGTCCCCGTCCGCGGCGACGGATTTGCTCGCTGTCGGCCGCTCCGGCGACGAAATGGTCCGGGCCGCTGCCCCTCCGGCTCACCTCCATCTCCTCTGGCGGCTCTGCATGGCCCCAGGCCAGCGCGCGCGCTCGCCTGCTCAAGCGCGAGCTCGGTAGCGCGGCCGCAGCCGCGTCCGCCGTCGCTTCGTGACGTCACGCGATGACGTCACCGTGGGGCCCGCCTGTCAGATTTTTACGTTTTTTTAATAATTGCAGGAAATGCTGGAATTTGAAAATTTCATATCTTTTAATGCGTAATTCAGAAAAACATAAATAATATACCAAAATTTGCGAAAAAATAAAAACTTTACAGCTAACACATTTCCATGCATGACTAAACAACTGTAAATAATCTTACTTAGAAAAACTAATATATCATTTTTATATTAAATATGGAGCTTATGGAAAAACATTTCAAATTGCTGAATATTTGGACATACTGAAAACAACAAACTCTAATTCAGTATAAATATATTCTTTCAGTTTTTCCCGAATTTATTACTCGAACCTTCCCCAAAATATTTTACGTCGAAACTGCAAAAATATTATTTCGATTTAAAACTTACTCAAAACAACAATTTCTCACAACGACATGACGGTACTTATTTTTCTAACAACAATTTAATAGTTACATTTCCACGCTGACGAACAAAGTCAACAATCACACGGCTGCGCCGTCAAACTACAAACATATGATAAATGTTCTAAAAAATCAATAATATTACGTTTTAAAAATCAAAAATATTATATGAAAGCTCAAAGAAGCCACGCCCGCTCGCGCTATCCACGTCACCCAATTGACGCCCACCGTCGGATGTTCGCAACGAACGGTTAGCTTTAAATACAAACTCATTTGAATATTTAAATTTGCTAAATATTTGGAAAACGCTAAAATACATCAAAATGCTCAGAAAAAAATTTGTGACAAATTTGAACATTCCTTAGGGAAACGATTTTCCAAATTTACAAAAAAAAACATTCCTCAAGGAAACGATTTTCCAACTTAAAAAAAACTGACGTGTGGGTCCCCTGCCGGAAATTTTTCAAACACGGAAAAAATTGCTAAAATTTGTAAAATTTAAAACTTTCAATCAGTTATGGTAAAGAAAAAAAATGGAGTACTCAAATTTTGCCACCATGTTGTCCTAATTTCAAATGAATATTGACCCCGCAATTTCTATCAAACTGTAAAAATCAAAACAGTCATTTAGAAAGCTTTGAGACATTTCCCAAATTATTTCAAGACTTATTTCCCAAATAAATATAGTTCAACCAAATAACAGTATTTAAGAAAGATCATGCTTCAGCTAATTTAAAATACTTTGTAGATATTGTTCTACAATATTTAGACAATTTTAGAAAACTGCTTAATGCTGCGAAACCAGAACAATATTTAAACAAATTTAGAAGACTACTTAATGCTGCAAAACCAGAACAGTATTTAAACATTTTTAGCTTAATATTTGCATAAAATGCAATTTCATGTCCTTTAATTATGAACTGAATTTAAATTTAAATTCAATAAAGGCTCATATAATATATTCCCTCCACTTATTGCATTAAATCAAATATTCAACAAAAAAAATACAAACATATTACACTAAGTCGAATAGGTCAATATTTAGAGACAATACAACCGAACTCCCTCCAATTATGCAACTCAATTTAACAAACACTTGCATTGAACTTAACTCTCTCTAATTACAAAGTTAAATTGAAATAATGCTTACCTGGATGCATATTGGAGAAAACACAAATTCATTTCCTCTAAAAAATGTATTGAGTTTAAACCATTTGAATATGGAGTTCAACTAAATTTTGAAGTCAAAATACAAACTTATTATATCTTCCCAAGATGTTTAATATTCAGAGATTATTTAGCAGAAAACTTTCTAATTATGGACATAAAATTTAAAATGCTTCGTTCACTAAATATTTGAAGAAAAAAAATCTTCTAATTATGGATTGAATTTAACGAAATCCCTTACAATACACTTCCTCAAACTATGGAGTTAAACTAAATATTTCAATATTTATGACAAATTACAAAGATACCTGACCATTCCAAAATATGGAATTAACTTAATTCAGTGAATGCTGTTTGTTTACAATAATGCACATTTTAATACGAACATGCAGAGAAAATAAGAAGTTTTTTTCCGATAAATATTTTGGACATTCATTAAACTATGTACAAAATGCTCAGAAAAATCAACGCAAACTANATCGAGTTGTCCTCGGGGCCAACAGGCATGTGGCCAGTTCATCCACAACCAAAGGGGCCTCACACCCGGGCCAGAGGACGTTGTAAGCTCGGATTGCAGCGGTGAGGAGATTCACCCCGATTGTCCTCATCGGTACCAGGCGAGCCTTCAGAGCCACCAAGTGGGCATCCATATCCCACTCGCCCGAGATAGGGCCACCTTGGATTTCCTTGAACCGGTGCTTTGCAGCGCTCTTGTCCGCGGCGGCCTTGGTATGAGGGAAGCGTTCTGAATAAGGAATGGCTGACTCCAAAATAAGTTACATGAGAATAAAAGTGTGAAATTGATTAAAGGCTGAGGGGGAAGGGCTTACTGTCCATCTCGGAGTTGATGCTGGAGATGTCCACCAGCCATTGTGCGATCTTGGCTTTCAGATCTCGGAGCTCGCTCTCGGCCGAGGTAACCTCGGATTTGGATTCTTCAAGAGATTCCTTGAGCTTCCGAGTCTCCTCTTCTCGGAGTTGCTTCTCGGTGGCGGCGGTCTTCTCCGACTCGGCGGCTCGACTCCGAGTTTGCTCCAGCTCGGCCTTCAGCCGGGATATCTCCTCCTGCTCTCTCTTCAGCTCGGCCTCGTGAGCAAGCTCGCGCTCCTTATGTGCGGCTGTGTCGAGGTGGCTGATGTCAGAAGGAGAGAATTGAGGCAGGTATAAGTTCAAAGGCAAAAATATGGCTTACACTTGATTTCCGAGATCCGTTTCTCCAATCCTTCGGCCTTGAGTGCCGAGTCCGCCACTTGATCCAGCTTGGCTCGCAGAGGCTTTTGTGGGCCAGCAGAAGTTTGCGGTGCACATGTGTGCGCTTGGTCATGCAGATCTGAAAAGAAGAGATATTAATATTATGGATAAAGATTCAGCCCGAGTTACCCTTACTCAGCCGAGTTTCAGTCACTCGACCCGAATCTCGGGGACTGGGGATAGGTAATATCTTTTTCAGAGAAAGAGGGGAACCGAGTTATATTTACTCGGCATAGCTTACCGCGGCTGCTTGGTCGGCTGCGAAAAGGGCAGTTTTTACTGCGGCCATCTTTTGGCCAACCAGACTCGGATTCGCCGGATGTTCTGAGATAATTTGGCTCGCGGGTGACTTTGAGCTCACTTCGCCCATGTCGGCGGCGTTCCACTCCGTGTTGTAGTGCTCGAGGGAGCCCAGGCTTTTTCCGCTGTCAGTTCGCACCGGGGCATGCACCCAGTCAGTGGTATGTGTACTGGTTAATAACACTAGGGGTGTCCCGCGGCTCGGTGGCACCACCAGCTGCCGTTCCGGGTTCCCCGACACTAATGTCGCCGGTGCTTTTCCTGCCGATACCCCAGTGGCAGGAACGGGGGCCTTAGATATTTGTGGCTGCGGCTGCGGCTGTGCCGGTGGCGGTGTCGGCTTGGCCGTTGAGGTAGATCTGGATTTGGATGGCGATGGCTGCGACTTGTGTTTTGGCGGCTGCGGTGCTGCTGAAGATTGAGGTTGCTTCTGTTTCTGCTTCTGCTTCTATTGCTGCTGTTGCTGCGATGGTGGTGGCTGATCTGGCTGCTGCTGTTGCTGTGGTTGCGGCTGTGTCGGCTGCTCTTGTTGCTGCTGCTGTCTGGAGGGCGCCGAGTCTTGCTGGACCTCGGGCTGTCCCACCTCGGGAGCCGAAGAGCTTGCTCCGAGATGCATCGCTTGGTCGGGCGCCGAGGGTGCGGCCTCGACCGAGTCTTCAGTTCCGGCTCCGGATCCCGGAGCCGAGGTGTCCGCAACCGGACTTGTTCTTGGTGGATTCGAAACCCGAATATCGTCGGGCCGAGGCGGTGTCGGAGTTCTTGAAGGAACCTGGGCAGTTGACCCGGGAGTGGGAACCTTCAGAGGAGCCGCGCTGGAAAGTCAAAACAGCAACGTATGTTGTCAAAAGGAGAAATACAGAAAGAGCAAGTTCAATCTGGTGTATAAAATGTATATCGGCAAAAGGGGACCTTACCCCTTGGTGACAGGGCGTTTGCGTTTTGCGGCTGTCTTCACCCGCTGTCTCTTCGGCGCGGGAGCAGATGTGCCGGAGGTTCCGGCATCTGCAGATGCTGCTGCTCGGCGCTTCCGAGCTGCGCCCTTGGGACCTGTGGCGAGGGGTGCCACTTCGATCACCTCGTCCGAGTCAGCTGAGGGCGGGGATATCGGATATGAGTATGAAATGGGGAGAGGATCATACACCTCTAAAACCCGACAATCGTCGTCTTCATCCTCAGACCAGTCTCGGAGGGAAGAGGCACGAGTCTTACCCGTGGCAGGAATTGAGCTGGCGTCGGGAATCGGCACGTTGTCCTCGTCGTCCGGGTCTTCCGAGTCGGCCTCGACCCGGTCTCGACCCCAGTTGGCAGAGGGGTTCTCTCCGTCTTCCGTCCACTGACGATCGAATCTCTGAGAAAAGAAAACAGGAAATGATTAATACCAAGTACAAAGTTGTACCAACATAAGAGTTTATGTCGGTGAAAAAGTTATGTCGGCGGAGGTGCTTACGTGTGGTGGAAGGTTGTTCCGGCTGTGGGGTTCTTTGCCCCATTCCCATGTCTCCGGCATCTTGGTCCGGGCTATGGCTTTGATGCGCCGCCGAATCTGGGCATTGTCCAGCTCGACGGTGCTGACTCGGGTCAGGTCCAGCGGGCCACTCATGTGACAGATCTTGTGGACTCGGCGCTGGAGGGGCAAGACCCGGCGGCTGATGAAAGTTGCAAGTAGGTCGTCTGCAGTCAATCCTTCATCTCGGAGCTGCTCGACGACCTGGTGGATGTGGTTGACCACCAAATCCGTATCTGTTGGGTTGTACCCCCAGTTGAGTTGCGCTGTTGGGGGGCCGACGACGAAACTCGGCAAGTTGATCATATCCACCTCGGTGGAGTTCTTCACGTAGAAGAAGGAGCGCTGCCATTTCCGGCATGACTCCAGCCCTTGGATCCGGGGGAAGATGGAGCCGCGCCGAGGTACGATGGTGGCGGCCCCGCACTGAGTCATTTCCTTAGGTGCGCCCGGATGATCAGGATTCGGAATGACTTGCTTCCGGAAGTGGAAGTACTTGGACCACGCCTCGACGGTGGGCCAGAGTCCGAGATAACCCTCCATGAAGGAGGCAAAGGCAGAGAGTGTGGTGAAGGCGTTCGCCGGGAGTTGATGGGGTTGGAGACCGAATTTGTTGAGGAAACTGCGGAAGAAATCGCTGGAAGGAAGACCGAATCCTCGCTCGAAGTGTTCGAGGAAGACGACATACTCTCCCTCTTTGAGATCCGGAGAGGTCTCTGGACCCGGAAGCCGACACTCTACCTCGGCCGGGATCCGGCGAGTCCGGATCAGCCATTCTAGGTCGGCTCTGCCGACGTAGGAGCCTTCCCAGTTAGCTCGGGTGGATTCCGCCGCGACTCCTTCCTCTACCGCTTCAACCACTTCGAGGTTGGAACCGTCCGACATGTCTGCAGCGGGTTATGGAGATCTACAAGAGGGGTCACGGCACTAAGATCAAAATCGTTGCAGAAAAAAAGAAACAAAAAGGAAAAAATAGAAGCAAAATAAAGAACAGAGGAGGAAGATCACGCATGCATCTAATCTAGAGGCAAAAGGCTCTAGTGCGCAAGAAGAAAGAAAAGGAAAAAAGTACTACGGCGGCTAGTCCACCGACGGTATCACCGTGTCTGGAACGGCAAACTCGCCGGCGGCGCCGGATGCGTCGCCGCGGTGAAGAACTCGAGGAAGAACAGGAGCAAGCGCCCCCGTAGATTCAAAGCGCTAATGTGCAAAAGAGAGGAAGAGAAGGAAATCCTACCGCGGTGTCGCGGCGTACGGCGGTGGCGCTGTGCGTCGGTGGTGTTGGCGTCCGGTGGCTCGTCGGTGCGCGCAGTCCGTGCGTGCAAGCGGCGGCGGAGCTGTGCGCGGGGGCGTGCACCGATGCTTGTGCTCTGCGCGCAAGAGAGGAGAAGGAAGAAGGAGAGAATGAATGCGGAGGGAAGACCGATGCTCCCTCCTTACTATTTATGGGCGGCCGGAGGAGATCGTGGGTGCGGGATCTGCTGCGCACGATCTCGTAACCGACGGGGAGTTACAGCCCCACGATCTCCGCCACAATTGCCTCCGAAGCTTAACTGCCGCGCGATCGACCACACGGTGGGTTACAGAGAGCCAACGGCTCTGACGCGCCACACCTGATCGGGCAGGACCCGAGGAGACGCGAGCGGTGCGGTCAAGACTGCACTCAAGTGCTGTCGTATGCACAGTTTCCGAAGCGACCGGCGTGACGCAAGTGGCGTGCGTGCCAGTGGCACGTCCATCCGGGCGCAAGAGTCGAGGCGTTGGGCAGAGATGCTCTGCCACGTAGAGGAACCAAGGACTCGGAAAAATTGTGGGTTCTTCCGGTGATTCGGAACGATCCGACATCAAAGTCGAATATCATGATGGAAGGCAAAAGCTGCTTTCCGACATATAAATTGTTTACCGACGTATGTTATGTCGGTGATCACTTAAGAATGTTGGTTTTTCGGGTAAACCTGCCGTGGTCCTACATCCGAGGCTGCAGGATCTCGCCAGCTTTGGGGACTAATGTCGGGGGGAAGCCCCCGAGTGGGGTCAATGTGGTAAAATAAGGTTGACTCGGAGTTGACCGAGTCAATGGAAACCGACATACCATACAGGTTTTATCCGGGGTCAACCGGGTAAAGGTTAACCGACATATCCCTATGTCGGATCATGATTATTATATGTCGGAATCCCCTTTATCGTTCTTATATGCAGGAAAGGGCAAGCCGAGTTATGGGCATGGGTGTGCCTATGCCGGGTGGAAGTCATCCCGGATGGTGGTCCACGTTCCTTGAGACACGGAGCGAGACAAGGGCGGCGGTGTGCCGCAAGTGGACGGGCGTGCCGTGCCTCGGCCATGCCTCTGACGCGTGCGGCGCGGCACAGTGGCGCTAGGCCTAGGCTGGGGCGTGGTGTCTGACACAGAGGGGACCGTGGCGACCAGCGCTGCCACGGTCTGGGTAAGGCGCAGCGGCGCCCGTGTCGGCCGGAGACCAAGGGGTATGGCAACAGTAGCAATGTTTTACACTGTAACCCTGGGTTTCCCTATATAAGGAGTACCAGGGGTACCTCTTAGAGGGACGGGCAACACTTCATTTGAGCCGAGACGCTGAGCAAATACGTCTTTCCTTGAGAGCTAGAGGAGAGCCAGAGAGTTGTTCTGAGACTCGGCAGAGGCTTAGATCTTGCAGTTCTTCGCATACAGCTCGAGGAGCAAGCTTGTAACCAGTTGTAATCCACATATAAATCAAGTAGCAGGCAGGAGTAGGGGTGTTATCTCCTCACGAGAGCCCCGAACCTGGGTAAATCGTGTGCGTGTGTGTGAGTGAGTGTGTGTTTCGTGTCTGTACGCCGTGCGTGCAAGCCCTCCCCGGTACCTCCAGCGTCCAATCGGCCCCACATCAAGCCTATATGGCATCTGCCGTGACACCACCACGACACTCGTCGATGTCAATAAAGAACCCACCTTCCAGTTCGGTGACGTCCTCCTCTATAACAAATAATAATCAACAAAGCAAGGCTGAGTACGACGTACTCGCAAGAATTAGTAGGGCGATATAGGCCCAATGCTGACGGAGGCTCTACTGCTGTATAATGTAGCTAATTTGCATAAAGCTGGTTTTCCTTTTAAAATATATAAAGACCCATGGCATCGTCTACTCAGAATGTTTTCCAAAAAGGGATAAGAGAGTAAACTTTCATTTCCGGTTCTCATCGAACCATTTGTAGCCAACACCAACTCATCTCCACCAAGGCACTCCCTCGAATCACCCTCGAGGAAATGAACCTTTGTCACACGTTGATTATGCAACCTCTAGCTGCCATATCAATTAAGTTTAGGTTTTCTATGATCTTATCGTCTATTCCCAAGTCGTCCATAACCGCGGACACGGCTTTTCGAAAAGATTAAACCCTGCAGGGGTGTACTAATTTACCCATTGGTACCGTCCGGCTCACCTGATTGGCCCTCTTCCGGGGAAGGCCGGCGAGTGGGCGCGGTTAAACCTTTACCTCGCATGAGATTATCCAAGGGTCATCTGTGGCGACAGGACAAGTTTACCCAGCCTATTTCAGCCCCTGCCCCCATCGCCATGTCCTAAACACTACCATCCTCATCATTCCTTTTTCCGCTCACACAAACACCCGCAAATGGAAATAGCAAACTAGAGGACCCTTGGATACGCCCGCACAAGTTATTCAGTTAGTAAGGGGCCCATACCCCCACCGATGGTAGCACGCTAGTCTTGGTTCAAGAGGTAAAGAACTCGCACCTAGGGGCAGGAACGAGACAAAACACCATCCCCGATGGCAACTCATCCCAGCCTTCTTAGCATTTTAATTTAGCATCTCCATTAACCACCAAGTCCGCGTCATTCCATCAACATCAACAATTATGGACTTTAAACAACGGACATAACTAGTATTTGACTAAGCATGGCTAAGCATAGCTAAGCATATAAACAACAATTATAATTTGTATCCGGCCAACACATCAACCCTAGAGTTCATAGGAAGGGAAAGCATGTGATGGTTCAGGGGATAAACATGCATTCATAGGATACTATAGTACTTGATCAAAAGTGGCAGTTGAATCGCATGCAATATTATGGTGGATAAAATAAGTTTATAAAACAATTGGATGCTAGATGCCAAGAAGGTTAGGTTAGTTCTTGCCTTGCTGATAGTACTGGTCGCGTTGATCGTCGAGGTATTGTGGTGGAACCTCGACTCCTGAATCTAACGAAACACAAACAATACAGGAAACGAAATAAATAACACGAATACAAGGTGCAATGCACAATCATGATGAGATGGTCAAATTATGCACTGAAATCATATTGGGCATGTCCCACAAGTTAAATGGAACCCCTAAAATAAATACTGCAATTAACGGGTTAAAACTCCATATTTAACTTAGTGAATTGCGTTATTATCCAAAATGTCCAGTACTGAATTATGGGTCCTAAATGCATGAGAATGACATTATTAGATAGATATTGTTCCACTGATCATTTTGGTACTTCGTTCGCAATTTTCTGATTGACGATGAAGAAATGGTGATTTAAACGGTTATGCAATTTAAATCATTTTAACCAATTCGAAATGACATCAAAGGAAAAGTTGGGTACTTGCTGTGAACTTAACATGGCTAGATAGCATTTGTTTTGCTGGTCATTTTGGTATATCAATTGCAAATTTTGAATTAATATTCACCAAGTTATGATATTTTTAATAATTGAATTAATTCTGCCATTTTATTTATTTTTAATGAACAGCACCAAAACTAGATCTACAATTCTCTAAAATAACATAAACTTGTAGATCATTGTTCACTGAACATTTTGAGAGCCTATTCATAATTTTTGGATAGTTAAAACTCAAGTTATGCAATTTTCAATTTCCACAAATAATCTGCCATTTTAGTGATTTTAAATATCAGCAAATTAAATGATTTATTTTAGCATTCAAATACAACTAACAGGTAGATATTAATTCTCTGAAAAAAATGGTACCTTATTTGTAATTTTTGGAGCAATATTCAAATTGTTATGAATTTTCAAAGTTGGACTTTAAATCTGCCCTTTTTATATTTAACAATTAAAGGTAATTTAATTCAACCAAAAATTCAAATAAAGGCACTAATAGGTAGAGCTTATTTAGCTGAGCATCTTAACATATTATTTGCATTTTTCTGAAGTATAAAACTCTAGATATTAATTTCCAACAATTTTGAATAATTCACATATGTTTTGGATTTCACATTTAAATTCATGTTTTTAAATTTCATTAGCATGTGTGAGGGACATATTTGAATAGGTTGTGAAAATGTGAACAATCTGGTATGTCATTTGTATTTTTATGATTTACCATTTAACAGATATTGCAAAAACACAACCTTCTGTTAATTCTGAATTTCACAAAAATGAAGAACACGTGACATAAGCATGACGTCAGCAGGGGGGCAACGGCTTGTTGATCATCAATCTGTCGCCTCCGGTTGAAATTGGGCGCGGGCAGGAGCACCAGGAGCTAGAGGGGACAGAGGAGAGTAGGGGGAAGCGGCGGAATGGACCATTCAGTCACCGGAGGCTCGCCGGCGCTCATGGCCGTGGCGGCGGGCGGCGGTACGATCGCGGGAGCGCGGCACAGAGAGAAAAGGGGAGGGGAAAAAGGTCAGGACGGACCAGTGGCTCACCAGGGAGCTCATGCCGTGGATGGCGAAGCGAGGGGAGGACGACCGGCGGTGATTTGGTGCTCGGACGTCGGCGGCAGAGGCGGAGAAGAACGAGACGATTCCGACGATTGCGGGCCTCCCAGCACGGGCTGGTTGCCCCGGGAGGAAGAGGAGGCCGAGGCGGTCCGGAGGGACACCTCAGGCGAGCTCGGAGCGGCACAGGGCGGCGGCGGCGGCGGAAGCGCGGGTAGGTTTTAGGGTTAGGGTTTGCACGGGAGCAGCGAGCAGGGGAAGAGAGGAGAGAGCAGAGGGGAGCGGCATGCTCCACTTAACCACGCAGGGGGGGCCGGCATCGAGGCGCAGGATGGTGGCATGGCGGCAGCCCGTGCCATGGCGCCAGTGAAGTTCCTGTGGCGACAGGGAGGTGGACTTTTTGCGAAAAACCCCCCTTGCCTCTTTTCCTCTTTTCTGATTTTCTTTATTAAATGAAACAGCAGCCCTTGGCAATTTAAAAAGGCATCAAATCATTTCCAAAAATGCTGAAATTATTCAGGGAGGCTCCCCAAAATATATAGAAGCTCCACAAATATTATTTTGAATTTTTGAGGAGTTTTGCTTGGTTCAAAAATTCAAAAGTGATTTGCAACTATTTGAAGTCCTCATTTTTAATTGAGGCCTTTAAACATTTTTATAAAATCTGCAAAAATTCATGTAGCCTCCCCATGACATGTAGAAGCTCCACAAAATTTGGTGTTGCAAAATAGAAAGTTTTGACACCAATTGTTCATAGGATTTGAATATGGAAAATTTTAATCAATTGCAAAAATCAATTTAGTTGGGGTACTTAAACATTCTCAAAATAATTGAAAATATTCGTGGAGGCTCCCATTAATATAAAGAGGCTTCCCATACTTCTATTTGGAATTTTGAAATGTTTAACTTGGTTTTCAAAGTTAAGAATTGGTTTAACTCAATTTTGAAGTCCCAATTTATTGAATTGTTTGGCAAGAATTTTACTTTGCCAGATAAATTTGAAAAATGCATTCTTGGAACTTCCTGGACAAATATGAAAGGTCAATTTGAATTTTGTTTGTCCAATATTATTCACCAACCTTGATTTCATGTTAAAGCCTAAGTATTATTTCATGTGGGTAATTTTAATATAAATTGAATTGAACCAAATTGAATTCTCAACTTTATTTAGTTGCTTGTTAATAATTTAGCCTTTTGCAATTATTTATAAAATATATCCTTGAGTGTCCTGAACAATTTGGAGACTCAAGAATAATTGGTTTTACCAAATTGAGTATTGTATTTGGTTTGGAAAATTTGGAAGGGTTTTTGCTTCCTTTTAATGGTTCCCAATCTTGCTTTAATTTTATTTAGCAATTTAATTATGTATGCCATGATGCAATGCAAAGCAAAAAGTGAAAATTTGGCCCATATTTTAGGGTACCCAATCTGGGCTGTTACAGCGCCGCAATCTATCTCTATAGATATTGATCCCCAATATGTTATTCAGCCTAAGTCTTTTATCAATATAAAAACTTATCCATGTTAATTTAAATTACATACTTTCCAACAAACTATATGTCAACTACATAAACTATTAGAAATATGTCTCAGCGCTCCCACTTAATTTCTTGTAACTCTACAAGCATCTTCACCGTCAATGATGAAATCAAGTTCTTTTGATAACTTCATTTATATAAAGATTCCAACTTCGTTAGGCTTATTTCAACCATTGAAATTTTCATACCTTTTGAGCAACTTTTGAACTTTACAAAACTCTCGAACCATGTCGCATACACGTCCTTGATCAAACTTCCTTGAGAGGAATTTCATTTTGTTATTCAACTGCATATCAAAATATGTAACTTTTGCTAGAATTATCCGTAAAGACTAAAGCACCGCTACGGAAGATCAAAATCTTTCGTAGTCAACTCTTTGAACTTTGTCGTAAACATCTTTTCGACAAATCAAACTTCCAATGGATCTGAACATCCATGTCTTGTTGACACTATCGTGGATATAATGGCTTATAGCCAATTTACGAAGTAAGGGCCCATCATCTGCTTCCTTTATAATTTGTAAGACCTTTGTTGTCAAAACAACACTTCATTCACAAACCACAAGTTGGTCCGGGTACAAAGTTTTTAACGACCTATGTGGTTCAGTTTGCAAACCCTTTTCGAAGTTTCTACATCACATGTAGTGTCTCCAATTTAGTCAAAATAGGAAACCCCAGAACAACTTCCGGTGCTGCGCTACTATTGACATGATGATGATAATTCTCTAATCTCATCGAGTTGCACTATCCTCACACTCACCTATTTCGCAAGAATCACTTTCTCGAGAAATCCACCTTCCTGACAAACACTTTTGTCCAAGGTTCGGTGATAGGAGAAATACCCAACAGGTTTGGGATAACCTTATAAACACGTATCTATCCGATTTGGTTGTAAACATTTTACACATGCCATGAATACCAAAATTTGAGAAAAGAAAATTTCGGGTCACTACCCAAACCATGGTGTCAATTACAACGGATCATGATGGCGCTCTTTTAAGTGTAAAGCGGTAGTATATAATGCATAAACTACAAAATATAATGGCATTTTATTTATCTCACCATGTCCAACAAGGTTCGATTATGTCTCCCGAACATTCCACACTCCTATGGAGTTTTTCTGGGAAGCATAAGTTGTGGAACAATTCTGCAACTCCTCAGATGTTTTTGCTAAACTCGTAACTCAAATTTTATTCTTTATGATCCAATCATAAATACTTGATCTTCTTGTCATGATGTTTTCACTTCATACCAATGGTACTTTGAACTAATTCAAAAATATCAAACTCCTTTCTCTTTAAATAGACATGCTCATATATCCACTTAAAACATCGGTGGTATTTTATGAAGGAAAATTAATCCACCACACACGGCTACACATAATGGACCATATACATCAATATGTATAATCTCCACTAAATTAGTCGTCCATTCAACTTTGGCCTATGAACGGTTTTTAGTCATCTTTTGGAAAAAGGTCTCACAAGCGTCAATTTATTCGAAATAAAATTAACTCAAAAAATCCATCAACATGGAGTTCCTTCATGTTTTCCTTTCCAATATGAACTAAAACAGGTGGTGTCACAATTTAAGTGAAATTCTTTATTTTTTCGTCTTGCGACGTTTAGCATTTATAGATGTTTTATTTTCCAATGGGATTTATATTAACTCATCCATCAATTATGGAACATGGTCATAGTTTGAACAACTATTTATTCTCACAAACAACCGGAACATAATAACAATTTATTAAGTTCTTAAAATAAATCTTGAAGTTTTGGTTGGATGCAACGTGTTAGCACCCATTTTTGGTAGGTCCCGGGTTCAAGCTCACTCAAGGAAATGGCGACTCGGTGGTGACCCGACAGGAGTTAACCTGGTTTAGTTAGAACCCGGGTCACAGGTTCAAGCTCACTCGGAAGGAAATGGATGACTCGGAGAGAACCTGGGGTGACGACCCGGCAGGAGTGAACCCAGTTTAGTCAGAACCCGGTGTAGGTTAGACTTGAGCTTTCTGAAGATTCCAAAAGCTGCACCGGAGATGCCGGACGCGAGGTGATTTAATGCTTGCAAAGCCCAAAACAGAAGTCGGATGATGATAGAACGAGTTCGGGGTCAACCCGGAGAGACAAAGGTGACTTTTCAAAAGAAGCCGCAGTCCAGATCCAATACGGTGCCGGCCAGGGATTTTACCTAGTTTAGAAATAGAAACCGACCTATATTATGAGTTGTAATCCTTGTAGAAGTACAATGGTTGTACGGGAAGTCCAGCCGCCTCGCTATATATATGTAGGAGGTGACGGCCGATTGAAATTAAGCAAACAATCGACAAATCAATACAAACCCTACTTTTTACCCTCAAACCCTTGTTCTTGCTTCCGTTATTCGGCGACTTCACGAGAGTTCATCGAGTATCGACAATCGAGTTAGGAGCGGTCCAATCCGGCTTAACTCAGCCAATCGTCGCCGGCTTCCTCTGACGGGGTCCCTACCGAGGGGCTGGGGCGTCTGGTTCCAAAAAGAACCGGCTTGCTGTCTTGCGTATCGCGCTGCAGGTCGGTCTCCCGCGGGGCGAGTTGCGGAGTATCTCCCCCGGCACCACGGGTACACGAAGACGTGTTCGTGTGATGCGTTTCTATCGCAACACACTTTTTGGCGACTCCACTGGGGACGATTTCTAACCTAAATCGGGCAACAGTGACCGGTTCTAAGGCTACAGATCCATCCGGCATCACCACTGACAATATCATCAAGCCTACTCTCAAGGATTTGTCGGAGGCACAACGCCAAGGCTTGGATGAGTGGAAAAAGAAGAGAAGCAAGGAGTTCGAGGCACTGCGACTCAAGCGGGAATAGGAAGATGAAGAGTTATACTTGGCCAGCTTCAAGTTAGATCGGCAAGGTGTAACCGCGCTGATCAAGGAGCCGGAATATGTACCTCTGAACATCGACATCGACAAACCCGCTGTAAGTAACAGTACTTTTTCCCCCGAGCAATTAGCCGAGATTCAGTTTCATGTTTCACAAGGTACGAATAACGTTTATGATCTTATGCTGGAACATGAGAGGGCTAAGAAAAACACTATCCAAGGCCAGACATTGATACCTGTCAAACGTATCTATAATTTTTGATTGTTTCATGCCACTTTTATCCCTTTGACACTTGTTTTCATACTAAGTTTATGATTTAATTTGACTAACCTATTAATAGTTGCAAAAGTGCACAATGTTCTTGTTTTACACTTTGATGTGTACGAATCACTTGGAAATTGGCAAAAACGCAAAAGGAGCCTTTTTGGAGGTGGACTCTGACTTTCCTGAAATCTGTCCTCCTCACAGATTTCAGAGATTGACAGTTTGAGACCAGAAGACAATCGGAGGTCCGTAGCTCCGGGAATACCCGTTTTACTGAAAGTCAAATATCTGATTACGGGATTCCGAAAGTTGGTGACGTGATTGACTCCAACTCTTACCAAACTTGAAGGATTCGACCAAGCCACGACTTTGGGACCTCATTAAGGATATGAGGCATCCCTAGGAAGGTTCTACAGGTGCCCAAGAGCCATTGGATCAAGGGGCCAACCATAGGAGGGCCGGGAAGCATTGCCTCCACCTATATAAAGAGAGGAAACCCTAGTTTTGGGGGCAGCCACCTAAACCCACGAATTTGCCTCCCCCTTGGCTCTCATCTACAAGGGGGAGGGCTCCTCTACAGCACCAAGAAGCCATGGAGGAAGGGGGTTAGGGGGCGGTGCTCCCCCTAGCCGGCCGGCCGCCGCCATGCGCCGCCGCCGCCGGCGCCACCCGTGCCGCCTTCGCCTTGCCCTTTCCTCCATGGCCGCCGCCTTCACCGCCATCTCCATCACCAATTCCTCCTTGAATACAGTGGTCCACTCTCCCACAAACCTCTGTAACCCAATATGTAAACATGGTGTTTTATGCTATAAAATATTATCCAATGATCTATGTCATGTTTGTGTAGTTCTTTTTGTCATATGGTTGAATTATTGAATATGTTTGGTTGATTCAAGTTGTATTTCGATATGGTACAGTCCTATGGTACCCATTATATATTTATGCGCGCATGGATCACATCATAGGGTTTGTAGTACGTGAAGGAGGCCGGGGGGTAGGGCTGCCGGAATGACAGAAACCTAAGCCCCATCCCGGTGTTTGACATTGTATGGGATAAAGAGGACCTTATGAACTTAATGCTATGGTTGGGTTTTTACCTTAATGAATGTTAGTAGTTGCGGATGCTTGCTAATGTTCCAATCATATAGTACATGTAATCACAAGTAGTTGAGAACGTGTATGCTTTGCCTCTCTCACATAGAAAACTGCATTGAAGACTATGAACCGAATAACTTCACTAATTAATTATTAACAATTCCGCCACGCCTTCCACCACTTTTCCACACTCATGGTTCTGTTATTTATGGTCTTTTAGTATACTTTATTGCTGCAGCAACTAACTTTTATCTTCTTGTTCTTTATTATATTGCAAAACCATCCTTTCATACCCGTTTTATTCCTATAGTTTTATTTCCTAGATAGAGCAAACGTTTGGTGTGCGTAGAGTTGTGTCAATGGTTGATAGAACTTGAGAGAACATTAATCCTACCTTTAGCTCCTCGTTGGGTTCGACACTTTTATTTATCGAAAAGACTACAAACGATCCCCTACACTTGTGGGTTATCAAGACCTTTTCTGGCGCCGTTGCCGGGGAGCAATAGCGTGGGGTAAATATTCTTGTGTGCACTTGTTTGCTTTATCTCTAAGTAATTTTTACTTTCAGTTGTAAGTTGTTTTCTATCTTACTGTGGATAGAGAGCACAAATTACAAAAAAAATTAGTTCTACTTGTTATCTAAAACTTTTTCAAAAAGAGAAGTGATTGGAAAGATGAGTAATGGTTAAGTGGGGGTCGACCTTGAACACTTGTGTTCATGCCTATGAAACCAAAGCAAATCTTTTCATGGAAGCTTCTCACTAAAAACATGTATATATTGTGTATATACCACTGTAATATAAAAATAAAATGCATCTATGACCTCTAGTTTATTTATGATGCAAGTTTGTTGCTTTGCTGTCCAGAAACAGATTATGTGCGCCTGTTGCGTGAAATTCCTAAAATCAACATAATTTTATCTTTTTCTGATATTTTTAGACAGAAATCCTGATACTTTTATCTATCTTTCGTTAGTTTTGACTTTTCTGATTTGAGCTACGCAGGTGCCTCTTAGAAATCGATCTTTCCTGACTGTTCAGTTTTGACAGATTCGTGTGTTTATTCAATATTGTACTTAGGGTTCAAAAGTTTCCTTAGTTTTTCGACGGACAATGTAAATAATAAGAAACCTCGGTATTACAGTGGCTAATGTTCAATAAACATTGTGAAATTTGCCAATGCTTGAACATGAGTGGATTTTATTTAACAAGTACTAACCCTACTAATGAGTTTTGTGATGTTTTATGTGGATATGGTCTAAAAGATCCAATCAATATGGTGATATGAGATGAACGAAAAGACACAAGAGCTCAAGCTTGGGGATGACCAGGTACACCCCAAGAGAATATTCAAGAAGGTTCAACCATCTAAGCTTGGGGATGCCCGAGGCATCCCTCCTTATTCATCAACAAATATCAGGTTGTCTCGTTCATGATCTATATTACTCATATTGTCCTTATATAATAATTGTATGCATGAGGACTTTTGCAAGAATTTTTATTGTGACAGCTATATTATTAAAATTTTCTTATGATGCTACTGAAAGTTATTATGAGAGAGGAAAACATGGTTCTAAATATCTCATAGTATTTAGTCTCCTCTCTTTATGTTGAAAGTTTTGTAGTTGCATTTGTTTTGCCCTCTTATGCTAGTCACATTATGTTTCAATGATTTATTTTCTTACAAGATTCCTATGCATAGGAAGAGGGTTAGATTTAAATGTGTTTTATATTTGTTTCTTGATTCTCTCCTTATTGTTTCAACTCTTAATCTTTTGAGGTGGACTCTGACTTTCCTGAAATCTGTCCTCCTCACAGATTTCAGAGATTGACAGTTTGAGACCAGAAGACGATGTTAACTGAAAATCAATTTTCCCGCAATGTTGTGGGAAATTTCCTTAGCTTTCATTTAAGCCCAAGAACATCCCAATCGGATGTCCGTTGCTCCGGGAATACCCGTTTTACTGAAGGCCAAATATCTGATTACGGGATTCCGAAAGTTGGTGACGTGATTGACTCCAACTCTTACCAAACTTGAAGGATTCGACCAAGCCACGACTTTGGGAACTCATTAAGGATATGAGGTGTCCCTAGGAAGGTTCTACAGGTGACCAAGAGCCATTGGATCAAGGGGCCATCCATCGGAGGGCCGGGAAGCATTGCCTCCACCTATATAAAGAGAGGAAACCCTAGTTTTGGGGGTAGCCACCAAAAGCCACGAATTTGCCTCCCCCTTGGCTCTCATCTACAAGAGGGAGGGCTCCTCTACAGCACCAAGAAGCCATGGAGGAAGGGGGTTAGGGGGCGGTGCTCCCCCTAACCAGCCGGCCGCCGCCATGCGCCGGCGCCGCCGGCGCCACCCGTGCCGCCTTCGCCTTGCACTTTCCTCCATGGCCGCCGCCTTCACCGTCATCTCCATTGCCAATTCCTCCTTGAATACGGTGGTCCACTCTCCCACAAACCTCTGTAACCCTCTATGTAAACATGGTGTTTTATGGTATAAAATATTATCCAATGATCTATATCATGTTTGTGTAGTTGTTTTTGTCATATGGTTGAATTATTGAATATGTTTGGTTGATTCGAGTTGTATTTCGATATGGTACAGTCATATGGTGCCCATTATATATTTATGCGCACATGGATCACATCATAGGGTTTGTAGTACGTGAAGAAGGCCGGGGGGTAGGGCTGCCGGAGTGACAGAAACCTAAGCCCCATCCCGGTTTTTGACATTGTATGGGATAAAGAGGACCTTATGAACTTAATGCTATGGTTGGGTTTTTACCTTAATGAATGTTAGTAGTTGCGGATGCTTGCTAATGTTCCAATCATATAGTACATGTAATCACAAGTAGTTGAGAACGTGTATGCTTTGCCTCTCTCACATAGAAAACTGCATCGAAGACTATGAACCGAATAACTTCACTAGTTAATTATGAACAATTCCACCACGCCTTCCACCACTTTTCCACACTCATGGTTCTGTTATTTATGGTCTTTTAGTATACTTTATTGCTGTAGCAACTAACTTTTATCTTCTTGTTCTTTATTATATTGCAAAACCATCCTTTCATACCCGTTTTATTCCTATAGTTTTATTTCCTAGATAGAGCAAACGTTTGGTGTGCGTAGAGTTGTGTCAATGGTTGATAGAACTTGAGAGAACATTAATCCTACCTTTAGCTTCTCGTTGGGTTCGACACTTTTATTTATCGAAAAGACTACAAACGATCCCCTACACTTGTGGGTTACCAGACATCGGACGCACAATCGATGAGCCCGTACAGGGAAAACCGCCTTGTTAATCCACTACCTTGTCCAACTCCGATCCAGAGTTCATCTTACCCGGCGGGACAGTCGGGACTAGCGATGCGACTTTTGGGACGCGGGTCAATGCCGAATTCAGATTCGGCTCCTTGGATGCAAGCCGGCCCTGTGGCCAATTCTGCTCCTGTTCTGAGTCAATTAGCCAACATGGACGATTTAGTGGTCGAGTTCAGGAAAAAATTGGACCAGTTAGCATATGACAAATTCGGGGTTATGCCTAAATATAGAACCTACGTTAAACCCTACCCCGAATATTTTGATTTACAACCCTACCCACCTGGCTATAGAGTCCCCGAGTTTTCTAAATTTAATGGGGTGGATAACAAATCGACATGGGAACATATTAGTCAATATTTGGCTCAATTAGGCGAAGCTAATCATGATCACATCAAAGTTCGCTTATTCTCTTTGTCGTTAACTGGGGTTGCTTTCTCTTGGTTTTCGGCTTTAGCCCCTAATTCTATACACACTTGGTTTCACTTGGAGCAAAAGTTTTATGAGCACTTCTATGTCGGAGAGATCGAGTTAAAGTTGTCTCATCTTACATCGGTTAGGCAGAAACATGATGAATCGGTATCCGATTATATCAAGAGATTTAGAAACACAAGAAATCGGTGTTATAGCTTGGCGATAACTAAGAGGGATATGGCCGACTTAGTTTTTAACGGGTTATGAACGTATCGAAAAGAAAAGCTAGAAGGACACGAGTTGTCCTCTATCGGGAAGGTTCAGGAGAGATCTCTGGCTCATGAAAGCTGAGTTAATGAGTCCAAAGATTCGCATCGGATGAGCAGGGGTCGGCTTAACGCTATCGAACATGATGCCGACTCCGGTGATGAAACCGATATCTACGTAGCCGAATTTGTTTGGCCAAGTAAAGCCAAACCCTATATGTGTGATGACCTAAAGCCGGTTCGTAAATACCGGGATGATGAAGTAAAGTGTAGCTTTGACGTAGGCAAATGTGATAGAATATTTGATGCCTTGTTGAAAGACAAAGTGATCCGAGTTAATCATGTTATCCCGTCACCTGATGAATTAAGTTGACGTGCATATTGTAAATATCACAATTCTTTCTCTCATGCTACTAACGATTGCAATGTCTTTCGTCGACAGATCCAATCGGCCCTCAATGATGGACAATTGAGCTTCGCTGGCAAAGCCATTGACACACAGCCGTTCCCAATGAACGTGCTAGATTTGGAGGGAAAGAAAGTTCTTCTTCGGCCAGAAGCGGCCGAAGGCGCTAACAAATCTAACGTGGTTATTGGTGAGTCCAGAAAAGAAGCCGACAACAAGGAAGCAAGGAGAGAGATCACATTGAGCCGGCAACCCGGTGGAAAGGAGGTTATCAAGATCACCGTCAAAAACTCCGGAATCCGGAATCCGGAATCCGGAACTCGGGGGGAAACCCCGGTTCTTGAAGCCCAGGAACCCGGAAGTCGGCAAGTGGAAGACGAATCAGGTTGAATACAAGCCAAGGAAGATCAAACCGACTTTTCGACATGTTGCTGAATAAATATGTGCGCCAGGCCAGGTCTAAGGTAACTCGGCAACATGGGAAGCGTCCTAGGTCACCATCTATTGAGGGAAGTTACCGGCATCAAGAGTCGGCTGGGGAGTCTAAGCGTCAAGTAACCCGGCAAACTGTGCATAGTCGACTCGTGTATCCCGGTGATTCCTCGTATTGGCGAGTCAAGGAGCAAGGAGCCAAAGCAGCCGACATAGAGAGGGGGTTGATCCCGGACAAATCATTGGTCATTGGGACGCATGTGTTGAAACTTGATACGTCTCCGACGTATCTATAATTTCTTATGATCCATGCTTGTTTTCATACCATTTGCTACATGTTTTGTTTACATCTTATAGCATTTTTATGCATTTTTGGAACTAACATATTAACAAGATGCCCCAGTGCCAGTTCCTGTTTTCTGCTGTTTTTCCGTTTCAGAAAAGTACTTAAGGAAATATTCTCGGAATCGGACGGGACAAAAACCCAGGATCTTATAATTTCGTCACGCACACGGAGTCCAAAGGGGAGACGAAGACGCACCAGAGGGCGACCACACCCTAGGGTGGCGCGGCCCACCTGTCTGCCACGCCACCAGGTGGTGTGGCCCCCTCGGGCCTCCACCGACGCCGCCCTTTCGCCTATATAATCCCCCCAACAAGAAAACCCTAAGTACCCGATCAAAATTCCAGAAAAACATCCGTCGCCGCCGCCGTCGTCAACCCTAGTTCGGGAGGGTTCTGAAGCTCTCCTCGGCACCCTGCCGGAGAGGGGAATCATCGCCGGAGGGCTCTAAACCACCATGCCCGCCTCCGGACAGATGAGTGAGTAGTTCATCCTTGGACTACGGGTCGATGCAGTAGCTAGATGGTAGTCTTCTCCTCTTGTGCTATCATGTTTAGATCTTGTGAGCTGCCTATCATGATCAAGATCATCTTATTGTAATGCTACATGTTGTGTTTGCTGGGATTCGATGAATAGAGAAGTACCTTGTGATGTTGATTATTGATATTTTCATGTCTATGTTATTTGTGATCTTGCATGCTTTCCGGTACTTGTAATTGCCTTGATCAAGTAGTTGCTTGTATCTCCAAGAGGGAGTATTTATGCTAGATAGTGGGTTCGGTCCCTGTGTGCCTTGGCTTGAGTGACAGAAACATATAAGGACGGGGGAGTGCCGTTGCTACTAGGGAGTAAACTTTATGCACAGTTCTTCATGCAATTGTCTGTTGCTTGCAACTTAATACTGGAGAGATTTTACGGTATGTTATCTCAAAGGTGGACTATTTAGGCATAGGTGTATGCTTGGAACAGCTATCTATGTATTTCGTCTTAATGCCCAAAGCATCTCATATAGACATCATCATCCTCTGTATTATGCAATGTTCATGCATGGTCATGCATTCTCTATTCTGTCAATTGCCCAGCTGTAATTTGTTACCCAGCATGTGTAGTATTTTATTTATGGAGAAGACACCACTAGTGAACTGTGGACCCCGGTCTATTCTTTTACATCTGCAATTAAATCAACTGCTCTACTACTTTCATTTACTGCAAACAAGCTTCCTTCCACACATACATTTAATCCTTTGTATTCAGCAAGGCCGGTGGGATTGACAACCTCACTGCTTCGTTGGGGCAAAGTAGTTTGATTGTGTTCTGCAGGTTCCACTGTCTCCCCTGCAACAGCTCTTTTTCTGGCGCCATTGCAGTTGTGGACAACCTTCTGAAGCATTCCTCACTCCTACTGGTTCGATAACCTTGGTTTCTAACTGAGGGAAAACTTGCTGCTGTGCTCCTCAAACCTTCCTCTTGGGGTGCCCAACGAAGCGTGATTGATTAACACCTCTCGCGCTATCAAGCTCTTTTTCTGGCGCCGTTGCCGGGGAGTTAAGAGTGCTCAGTAAGAAGCTTCTCGAAGTACCAAACTTCTCACTCCTCCGTCAACAGCTCTTTTTCTGGCGCCGTTGCCGGGGAGTTAAGAGTGCTCAGTAAGAAGCTTCTCGAAGTACCAAACTTCTCACTCCTCCGTCAACAACTCTCTTTCTGGCGCCGTTGCCGGGGAGTAGAGAAGCTTCTGCAAGGGGAGTCTCTCAGTTCCAATCTCTTTACTTTGTTTTAGTCTTGCTTATTATTATTGCTTTGTCTTGTTTTGCTTTCTTATATCAAAAACACAAAAATATTGGTGTAGAATTTATCTTTTTGCTTTCCTATATCAAAAACCCAAAAAAATTAGTTACTTGTTTTATTTTGTGCAATTTGGTTTGCCTTGTTTTCCTCAAAAATGAGTACTGCTGAAAACACTAAGTTGTGTGACTTCACTAGTACTAATAATGATGATTTCATATGTACTCCTATTGCTCCACCTGCTGCTAAGACAGATTTTTATGAGATCAAACCTGCTTTGTTAAATCTTGTTATGAAAGAGCAATTTTCTGGTGCTAGTACTGATGATGCTGCTGCTCACCTTAATAATTTTGTTGAACTTTGTGAGATGCAAAAGTATAAGGATATGGATGGAGATATTATAAAACTGAAATTGTTTCCTTTCTCTTTGAGAGGGAGAGCTAAAGAATGGTTGTTATCTTTGCCTAGAAATAGTATTGATTCATGGACTAAATGCAAAGATGCTTTCATTGGAAAATATTATCCTCCTGCTAAAATTATATCTTTGAGAAGTAGCATCATGAATTTTAAACAAATGGATAATGAACATGTTGCTCAAGCTTGGGAAAGAATGAAATCTTTGATAAAGAATTGTCCCACCCATGGACTGACTGCTTGGATGATCATCCAAACCTTTTATGCAAGATTGAATTTTTCTTCAAGAAACCTATTGGATTCAGCTGCTGGAGGAACCTTTATGTCCATCACTTTGGGTGCAGCAACAAAGCTTCTTGATGATATGATGGTAAACTACTCTGAATGGCACACTGAAAGGGCTCCACAAGGTAAGAAGGTAAATTCTGTTGAAGAAACCTCTTCCTTGAGTGAAAAGATTGATGTGATTATGTCTATGCTAGTTAATGGTAAATATTTTGTTGATCCAAATAATGTTCCCTTAGCTTCTTTGGTTGCCCAAGAAGAGCATGTTAGTGTGAACTTCATTAAAAATAACAATTTCAACAACAATGCCTATAGGAACAATTTTGGTAACAACAACTATAAGCCATATCCTCCTAATAACAATTATGGTTATGGTAACTCTTATGGTAATTCTTATGGGAAGCCTAGATTGCCTAGTGAGGAAAGATTGTTAGAAGTTGAAAGGACCACTAAAGACTATATGCAAGCACAATATGAACAAAACCAATTGTTTACTAAAACTATGAATGAACAATCTGCTTTGCTAAAAAACATAGGTCATCAACTTGAGAATTTAAACAAGGAAATTTTTGGTTTGCAAACTAAAATTTCAAATGCTGAAGACCGTATTTCATCCATTTCTGAATCACAAGCTTCTTTAATCAATAAAATGGCGGCTAAACCTGAAGTTATTGAACATAACATTTTTGCTACAGCTAATGCCATCCAAGTTAGAATTGATGATAATATTAGAATGTTGGCTGAACTACATGCTAGGTGGGAAAGAGAAAGAGAAGCCACTAAAAAGAATAATATGGTTAAAGTTTACACCATCACCACCACTAGTAATGTTCAGGTTTTACATGATAACAAGTCTATTAATGATAATGGTAAAGTTAACAATGTTGGCAATGTTTCCACTTCTCATGAAAAACGCTTAAAACTGCCAAAAGATACCAAAACTGCTAGTGATAAAGGAGCTGAAATTTTTCGAACTATGGGAGATTCTTCTTCCATTACTTTTGATGATAATGATTTTGATTTTGATAATTGCAATATCTCCTAAGTCATAATGTTCTTGCAAAAGCTAGCTAAGATTCCTAATGCTAGTGGTATAAGAATGGCTTTTACAAAACATATTACCAATGCTCTCATGAAAATTAGGGAAGAAAAGTTAAAACTTGAAGCTTCTATCCCTAAGAAATTAGAAGATGGTTGGGAACCCATCATTAAACTGAAAGTAAATGATTTTTATTGTAATTCTTTATGTGATCTTGGTGCAAGTGTTTCTATTATGCCTAAGAAATTCTATGATATGCTTAACTTACCACCATTGGAGAGCTGTTGTTTGAACATTCATCTTGCTGATAATTCTACAAAAACACCTTTGGGAAGGCTTGATGATATTCATGTTATGGTTAATAATAACCTTGTTCCCATTGATTTTATTGTCTTGGATATTGAGTGCAAAGCTTCTTGTCCTATTATTTTGGGAAGACCTTTTCTTCGAACTATTGGTGATGTTATTGATATGAAAGAGGACAACATTAGATATCAATTCCCTCTTAAGAAAGGTATGGAACACTTCCCTAGGAAGAGAATGAAGTCACCTTTTGACTCTATTGTTAGAGCAAATTATCGTTTTGATGCTTCTTCTCTTGGAAACACTTGATGTTCACTTTCTGCGCCTAGCTGAAAGGCGTTAAAGAAAACCGCTTATGGGAGACAACCCATCATTTTATTTTCAGTATCTTTTCTTTTATTTGAGTCAAGAAGTTTGTTTACTTCTGTAGCAACTTCTTTGTATCTTTATTTTCTTGCAATGTTGTGCCAAGTAAGGTCTCTAGTAGAAAGTTTTTGCTATATTTGGATTTCTGCACAGGAAACAGATTTCTGTCTGTCACCGTTAAATTCGTCATTTATTCCAGATGCGACGAAATTCTTTGAGATTTTGTGTGCTGAATCTTCATATATGTATGAAACTTTTTCTAGTTCAGTGATTTTCGATTTGAGCAACTCTAGTGCCTCGAAAAAATTCGTCTTTACAGACTGTTCAGATTTTGACAGATTCTGCCTTTTATTGTGCATTGCTTCCTTTGCGATGTTTATTTGGATATTTTTGATTCTTTGAGCATCATTGGCTGTAGCTAATGTTATAATGCATTAAGGTGTGCTTGTGTCACAGTAGAACTTGTGAATTTTTGGTTTATGCACTAACCCTCTAATGAGAATTACTTTGAGTTTGATGTGGTGGAAGTTTTCAAATAAGCAAAAGGGACGATATGATGAGATCAAGAAGAGTGAAAAGCCTAAGCTTGGGGATGCCCCGGTGGGTCATCCCCAGCAAATTCAAGAAGACTCAAGCATCTAAGCTTGGGGATGCCCAAGGCATCCCCTTCTTCATCGACAAAACTATCAGGTCATCTCTAGTGATACTATATTTTTATTCCGCTACATCTTATGTATTTTGCTTGGAGCGTCTGTTTTTATTTTGAGTGTGTGTTTTAGTTTGCTTAATAAGTTGGATCCTAGAATTCTTGTGTGGGAGAGAGACACGCTCCACTTTTTCATATGAATACTCTTGTGCTTCGCTTATATTCATTGAGTATTCTTAGCAACTGTCTGTTTTCTAGTAAGCTCTCACTTTTAGCATGTTATCTTGTTTAGGGCTGCTAGTACTTTGTGTTAAGCTCTCTTGTGTTTCACTCTTATTTGTTAGAGAGTTGTTTTAGTTGCTTGGTTGATGTGTTAGATTGGAAAATGCTATGCATGTGATAGTGGTATGAAATAGAGAAAAGCTGCATAGTCTTGTAGACCATTGTGTAGATAACTTGCTCCTCTTCAATTGTTTTGAGGTATTAAAATAACTAATGGTTAAAATATGTTGGTTAATGTTGTTAAGAGATGATTAGTGAAGATGTGTTAGTAGAGCGTGGAGCCGTACTTTTCTGAACTAAAAACAATTTAAGTCAATAGTGCTTTAGTGTCGTGATTTCCTCTTAGTTGAAAAGAAGTTTCTAATGGTATAGTTACTGCAACGGTCGGGGAAGCCAACGGGGCACTTGTGTCACCGCCACGATCCCTCTCGGGGTGTCTCTAACCATTTGTAAAACTTTGATACTGTTAGTTGTTTGCAATATACGACATGCTATGTGAGTTTTTGGTTTTTGGCACTTCCACCTCTATATTTTGCTAGCCTCTTCGGTACTTTGCATTGCCCTTTTTCACATTGAGATTGGTGCATACTTCGCAAGTACATCCAACCCCGTGGGAGATCTTCATTTTGTTCTCCTACACATAAGCCAACTATCTTTCTCAAAACAGCCACCATATCTACCTATCACAGCATTTCCATAGTTGTTCCGAGATACATTGTCATGCAACATCCATCATTTACATTACATGACTTTATGTCATTTTTACTTCATTGCCATATAGTATTGCTTGACCATTTGAGTTAGTGTGATGCGTGGTTTTCCACATGTGTTACATCTTTTCCACACTACGCTCGGTCTTGCATATCCACCATACACCATGTATTAGTCTTTGAGTTTTGAGTACACCAAAAAGTGTGATGATCATCTTGTAAAATAGAGTGTTGCCTCTACCTGTGAGCATATTGAAAAGAGTCCAAAGTGGCCAATCAAAAGAGTCCAAAAGAGACCAATGAGAGAAAAATATAAAAGAGCCACAAAGGCCTCAAAAAACAAAAAGCAAAAAGCAAAAAAGAGAAAAAGAAAAAAAGAATATAAAATGAGAGAGGGGGCAACACTACTATCCTTTTATTCCACACTTGTGCTAGTAGCACCTACATCATTGTAGTGAGTTTTCATGCTTCATTAGTATAACTATGTGGGGACCAAACGTTATAGAACTTGGCTTGTATATTCCAACGATGAGCCTCCTCAAGTGAGCTCTAGGTCTTCATGAGCAAGCAAGTTGGATGCACCCCCACTAGTTCCATTGGAGAGCTTCCATTCATATAGCTCTATGTGCATCCGTTGCATGGCAATCACTACTCCTCATTCAGTGTCTACTACGGGACTTCCTCTTGTCTTGTGGTTACCTCTTCCACTGTTTGAGCCTTTCTTTTTGGCCTTCCAAACCCCCATTATTATTCTCTTTGCCATAACCTCATGGTGCCAAGCCTTCTTCTTGCTTGTATTAGTTGAGTGGACTACATAACAGTTGATAAGTTAAGTGGATGGATTAAGGACACTTGACTTGAGCTTGGCTATTTCTATTATTAACTGAATTTGATGCTTTGAAGATTGATTGACATTTTACATTGGAGACATAATTTACTATTCTTCTTTCTAAACCTTATGTATGGTTCCTAGTCTCCAACACGCTGATTCATGAAAAGTTCTAGCTTCTTTTAGCTAGCATTTGTTAATCATTGTTTGCTTAATGTCAACTATAGACAATTGTTTTGGATCACCTTATTCACATCATGTGTTTTGCATGACTATGTTGATCTAGATTGTGAGTTTGCATGTCTCCTAAGAAATTATTTGTTATCATTCTACCTACTCGAGGACGAGTAGAACTAAGCTTGGGGATGCTGATACGTCTCCGACGTATCTATAATTTCTTATGATCCATGCTTGTTTTCATACCATTTTCTACATGTTTTGTTTAGATCTTATAGCATTTTTATGCATTTTTGGAACTAACATATTAACAAGATGCCCCAGTGCCAGTTCTTGTTTTCTGCTGTTTTTCCGTTTCAGAAAAGTACTTAAGGAAATATTCTCGGAATCGGACGGGACAAAAACCCAGGATCTTATAATTTCGTCACGCACACGGAGTCCAAAGGGGAGCCGAAGACGCACCAGAGGGCGACCACACCCTAGGGTGGCGCGGCCCACCTGTCTGTCGCGCCACCAGGTGGTGTGGCCCCCTCGGGCCTCCACCGACGCCGCCCTTTCGCCTATATAATCCCCCCGACGAGAAAACCCTAAGTACCCGATCAAAATTCCAGAAAAACATCCGTCGCCGCCGCCATCGTCAACCCTAGTTCGGGAGGGTTCTGAAGCTCTCCCCGGCACCCTGCCGGAGAGGGGAATCATCGCCGGAGGGCTCTACACCACCATGCCCGCTTCCGGACAGATGAGTGAGTAGTTCATCCTTGGACTACGGGTCCATGCAGTAGCTAGATGGTAGTCTTCTCTTCTTGTGCTATCATGTTTAGATCTTGTGAGCTGCCTATCATGATCAAGATCATCTTATTGTAATGCTACATGTTGTGTTTGCTGGGATCCGATGAATAGAGAAGTACCTTGTGATGTTGATTATTGATATTATCATGTCTATGTTATTTGTGATCTTGCATGCTTTCCGGTACTTGTAATTGCCTTGATCAAGTAGTTGCTTGTATCTCCAAGAGGGAGTATTTATGCTAGATAGTGGGTTCGGTCCCTGTGTGCCTTGGCTTGAGTGACAGAAACATATAAGGACGGGGGAGTGCCGTTGCTACTAGGGAGTAAACTTTATGCACAGTTCTTCATGCAATTGTCTGTTGCTTGCAACTTAATACTGGAGAGATTTTACGGTATGTTATCTCAAAGGTGGACTATTTAGGCATAGGTGTATGCTTGGAACAGCTATCTATGTATTTTGTCGTAATGCCCAAAGCATCTCATATAGACATCATCATCCTCTGTATTATGCAATGTTCATGCATGGTCATGCATTCTCTATTTTGTCAATTGCCCAGCTGTAATTTGTTACCCAGCATGTGTAGTATTTTATTTATGGAGAAGACACCACTAGTGAACTGTGGACCCCGGTCTATTCTTTTACATCTGCAATTAAATCAACTTCTCTACTACTTTCATTTACTGCAAACAAGCTTCCTTCCACACATACATTTAATCCTTTGTATTCAGCAAGGCCGGTGGGATTGACAACCTCACTGCTTCGTTGGGGCAAAGTAGTTTGATTGTGTTCTGCAGGTTCCACTGTCTCCCCTGCAACAGCTCTTTTTCTGGTGCCATTGCAGTTGTGGACAACCTTCTGAAGCATTCCTCACTCCTACTGGTTCGATAACCTTGGTTTCTAACTGAGGGAAAACTTGCTGCTGTGCTCCTCAAACCTTCCTCTTGGGGTGCCCAACGAAGCGTGATTGATTAACACCTCTCGCGCTATCAAAACTGAAGGACCCGGTTACAAAGCCGGCTAGTGATAAGCCGATACTTGCTATCGTGCCTAAAGCGACATCCAGTGACCACGAAGCCGGATCCAGCCAAACCGAAGTAACTAGACCCCGGGATCCAAAATATACCCAGCCGAAGGTGCCCGCCGGGTATAACAAAAACACAGAAGCGGAAGCTGCAGAGAGCAAGGAACCGGGAAAAGGTAGAAAAGGAGGCTGACCAAACTAGAGACACTGAGTTCAACGCTGAAACACCAATGGTGTCGGCTCAAGTATGGGTACCAAAACTGACTCCTCCAACAGCTCCATTGATGATAACACCGAGTTCTGCTGTGAACAACGAAACGGGGCCGATTTCGGTACCGGCCATTACTTATTCATCATGGGCGGATGAGGTAGAAGCAGCGGACTTGGAAGCAGAGGACAAGCCGGCAACAGACGAGCCGGATACCGAGTCAGCAAATGGAGACTCGGCAGAGGATTCGACAGGCGAGGAGCTGGCAGGAAACGAGTCGGAGAATTTACCAGATGAAGATTTACTGGATTACGAGAGTACGCCGACTCGGGTAGGTATGGACATTAACATGGTATATTATTTGCCTGTTGAATTCCGTGCTGTAGAAGAAGAAGCCGAGATAGCGCAGCTCAACTTCAGACCCAAGAATGTCGTCTTTGAGAAACCTGAGGGACCGGTTAAGCACCTTAAACCTTTGTATGTCAGAGGACATATCAACGGGAAGCCGGTTACCAGGATGATGGTTGATGGAGGTGCTGTGGTAAACCTAATGCTGTATTCCGTCTTCAAGAAATTACAATTAGAGGATGATGATCTCATGAAGACGAACATGGTATTGAACGAGTTCGAAGGAGGAGAAGGAGTAGAAGCCAAATGAGTTATTAGTCTAGAGCTCACAGTGGGAAGCAAGACTTTGGCTACTGCATTCTTCGTTGCTGAGGTGCAAGGAAATTACAATGTGTTACTCGGACGAGATTGGCTCCATGCAAATTAGTGTGTGCCATCTACCATGCACCAGCAACTTGTACAATGGATCGACGATGAGATTGAAGTCGTTCATGCTGATAACTCGGTATGTATTGCTTTAGTCAAGTCCACTGTTGATTGGCAACACTCAAACGCTACATGTCCTTCGGGGCGTGATTTATCCGGGTTCGATTTCCTAAGTGCTACTAAGGACGGATTCATGCCAGTATCCTTAAAGCCGGTTGGAGGTAATTGGCTGCGACTCAAATAAATGGATCCCAACAACAATGAGTGGTTGCAGAAGCGTCTGGACAAGTATCGGGCAGAGAGGAACGATATGTGTGAAGCAATTAAAGAGCCAGACGACATGGATAAGTTGGGACAAGGTTTTATGTCGGCCAACCCGCTCAAATAAGTGGATATCGGGGATGGCACTGTTCCCAGGCCGACATTTTTAAGACGGAATTTAGAAGCCGATTACAAATCCGAGTTAATCGCGCTAGTGAAGGAATACGTGGACAGCTTTGCCTGGGAGTACCACGAGATGCCCGGGTTAAGCCGAGAGCTCGTTGAGCATCGATTACCGATAAAAGTCAGTTTCAGGCCATATAAGCAACCGGCTCGTATGTTCAACCCGGCAATATATGACCGGATCAAGGAAGAGATTGGTCGGCTTCTGAAAGCCAATTTTATCCGGTCTTGCAAATATGCCGAATGGATTTCCAATATTGTGTCGGTCGAGAAGAAAGGATCCGGTAAGATCAGGGCATGCATAGACTTCAGAGATCTAAACCAAGCTACGCCCAAAGACGAATATCTTATGCCAATAGCTGACATGCTCATCAATGATGCCTCAGGACACCGAGTCATCAGCTTTCTGGACGGAAACGCGGGATACAATCAAATATTTATGGCCGAAGAGGACTCGGCCAAGACTGCGTTTCGCTGCCCCGGGTTTGTTGGTTTATTCGAGTGGACAGTAATGACCTTTGGATTGAAGAATGCCGGTGCCACATATCAGAGAGCGATGAACTTAATATTTCATGATCTTCTTGGAGTCATATTGGAAGTGTATATTGATGACGTGGTTATTAAATCGGACGACGAGTTAAATCATTTGGCCTACTTACGCCTCGCGTTTGAAAGGATGAGGAAGTATGGGCTCAAGATGAATCCGTTGAAGTGTGCTTTTGGCGTGTCAGCTGGGAAGTTTCTCGGTTTTATCATACATGAATCCGGCATAGAAATTGACCCCGCAATGATTGAAGCTATCCAGAAAGTGCAGGCGCCAAGTTGTAAAAAGGACATGCAGAAATTCCTAGGAAAGGTAAACTATTTGAGAAGGTTTATTACTAACTTGTCTGGAAAAGTTGATGCATTCACATAGATACTTCGGCTCAAGAATGATGACGAGTTCACCTGGGGGGCAAGGCAGCAAGAGGCATTTGATAGAATAAAAGCTTGCTTGTCTAAACCTCCGGTTCTGAGGAAACCGGCTCGAGGTCAACCGTTCCGGCTTTATATTGCTGCTGAGGAAAAGGTGATTGGGGTAGCGTTGACTCAAGAAGCCGAAGGATAGGAATACGTCATCATATACTTAAGTCGGCGATTGCTGGATGCCGAGTCCAGGTACAGCTTTGTGGAAAGGTTGTGCCTATCTCTTTATTTTGCTTGCACCAAATTGCGCCATTATCTTTTATCTAGTGAGTGCAAGGTTCTTAGTCAAACCGATATAATCAAAACACATGATACATAGGCCGATTCTGAGTGGACGAATCGACAAATGGGCGTATGGGTTGATCGAATATGATTTGGCTTACGAACCTCTCAGATCTGTGAAAGGCCAGGTTGTAGCCGATTTCATTGTTGAACATCGGATTGACTTAGAACAAAAAGCCGACTTAAATGTTGTGTCGGCTGTACCATGGAAATTCTATTTTGACGGGTCAGTTTGCAGTAGTGGGCAAGGGGTCGGCATTGTGTGTATTTCACCCCACGGTACTGTCTTTGAAGCCTCTTGTCGTCTTGATTATTTTTGCACTAACAATGAAGCCAAATACGAAGCTCTTCTATTCGGATTGGAAATTTTATAGGATGCAGGGGTAACTCATGTCGAGGCATATGGCGATTCACTGCTTATCGTCCAGCAGGTGGCCAAGATCTTCAAGTGCAATAGTGGATCGCTCAACATATATCTTGACAGATGCCTGGATATTATATCGAATCTGGATTACTTTTCTATATCTAACGTGTCAAGGCAGGACAACTGGCTTGCTAACGAGCTGGCACAGCAGGCATCAGGCTATCATGTTGGTAGAGGAGTATTTTTCATAGCAGGGAAGCCGGTGCTAGCTGTTGTCAATAACGTGGAAGCTAGAGGAAAAAGACGGGTTATCTAATTCGGCTCCGGAGGAATCTGGTGGAACCCAGTCAGCTGATTGGAAGGCACCTATTGTTGATTATTTGAAGAATCTGAGTCAGAAAACGGATAGGGCTGTTCGGCGGCTTGCTTTTAAGTATGCTTTAATAGATGACGAGTTATATCGCTGAACAGCTGATGGTCATCTTCTTAAGTGCCTGGATGAAGATCAGTCCCGAGTCGCCATGGGAGAAGTGCATGACGGTTTATGCGGGACACATCAGTCGGCTCACAAAATGAAATGGATGCTCAGACAAGCTGGATTCTATTGGCCGACGATGATTAATGACTGCTTCCGATACTACAAGGGATGTGAAGCGTGCCAGAAATTCGGAGATATTCAGTTAGTGCCGGCTTCACTGCTTAATCCGGTAATAAAGCCGTGGCCTTTTCGAGGATGGGCGCTGGATTTCGCTGGTATGATAAACCCGGCTTCATCCAAAGGGCATCGGTTTGTGCTAGTGGCTACTGATTATTTCACTAAGTGGTCCGAAGCAGTACCCCTCAGGAATATGACTCACAAGGATGTAATTCAATTTATCACAGAGCATATTGTCCACAAATTCGGTATCCCGTAGACTCTCACTACAGATCAAGGTACCTCCTTCATGGCTAAAGAGGTGAAACAGTTTGCCGAATCACTCGGGATCAAGATGCTCAGCTCATCTCCATATTATGCTCAAGCCAATGGACAAGCCGAGTCAAGCAACAAAATTCTGATCAAGTTGATTAAGAAGAAAGTACAAGACTACCCGAGGAGGTGGCATGAGGTACTGTCCGAGGCATTGTGGGCTCACCGGATCTCAAGGCATGGTGCAACCAAGGTAACTCCTTTTGAGTTAGTTTATGGACAAGAAGTCGTTTTACCGGTAGAAGTAAATCTGGCTGCTTTGAGGTTCGCTAAGCAAAACAATTTGTTGGCCGAGGATTATCACAATTAGATGATGGATAACATAGACGAGGTAGCCGACAAATGTATAAAGGCTCTGAGGGACATTAAGAAGGAGAAGTTGCGGGTAGCAAAATCTTATAACAAGAGAGTCCGGCTTAAGGATTTTCAAATCGGCGACTTAGTCTCGAAAGTTATATTGCCAATCGGTTCGAAAAGCCGAAGATTCGGCAAATGGTCGCCGAGTTGGGAGGGGCCACTGCGATTCGTAAGGATTGTACCCAGTAACTCATATCTGGTGGAAACGTTGGAGGGCAACATATTGCCTCGAGCTATCAATGGGAAGTACTTGAAGAAATTCCACCCAAGCATGTGGCAAACTGCCTAAGCCGCACACATGGCCGATGAGCTTAAGCATTGCCCTTAGACAAATCTTCTACCTCGAATATTTTCTAGTACGCAAGATCTTAGAAAACAGGGGGCATGTGTTAGCACCCGTTTTTGGCAGGTCCCGGGTTCAAGCTCACTCAAGGAAATGGCGACTCGGTGGTGACCCGGGAGGAGTCAACCCGGCAGGAGTTAACCCGGTTTAGTCAGAACCCGGGTCACAGGTTCAAGCTCACTCGGAAGAAAATGGATGACTCGGAGAGAACCTGGGGTGACGACCCGGCAGGAGTGAACCCGGTTCAGTCAGAACCCGGTGCAGGTTAGACTTGAGCTTTCTGAAGATTCCAAAAGCTGCACCGGAGATGCCAGCCGCGAGGTGATTTAATGCTTGCAAAGCCCAAAACAGAAGTCGGATGGTGATAGAACGAGTTCGGGGTCAACCCGGAGAAACAAAGGTGACTTTTCAAAAGAAGCCGCAGTCCAGATCCAATACGGTGCCGGCCAGGGATTTTGCCTAGTTTAGAAATAGAAACCGACCTATATTATGATTTGTAATCCTTGTAGAAGTACAATGCTTGTACGGGAAGTCCAGCCGCCTCGCTATATATATGTAGGAGGTGACAGCCGATTGAAATTAAGCAAACAATCGACAAATCAATACAAACCCTACTTTTTACCCTCAAACCCTTGTTCTTGCTTCCGTTATTCGGCGACTTCACGAGAGTTCATCGAGTATCGACAATCGAGTTAGGAGCGGTCCAATCCGGCTTAACTCAGCCAATCGTCACCGGCTTCCTCTGATGGGGTCCCTCCCGAGGGGCTGGGGTGTCTGGTTCCAAAAAGAACCGGCTTGCTGTCTTGCGTATCGCGCTGCAGGTCGGTCTCCCATAGGGCGAGTTGCGGAGTATCTCCCCCGGCACCGCGGGTACACGAAGACGTGTTCGTGTGACGCATTTCTATCGCAACACAACGGTGAACAAAATAACAATTTATTTCCATTCTTGTCGTGCATCATCACAATATCTTCTACTAGTTCTTTTAGGCTATTGTATTTCTTGTATTGTATTTGTAAGACAAATCATACTATCCAATCTGGTATCCAAAATACCCAAGGAATACATAGTTAACTAGTACACCACATCTATAACTTGTATATCATTTATATACATCTGAGCTGGACTTTTCCAGTCTCTTATTTCTTGCCATATACTTTTGTAATTCTATTTTCAGTATTTCCTTTCCTTTATAGAAGAATCATTCAACATCAAACAATGCTAATCTAACTAGCACATGCTCCTTGGCGTGCTAGTCACATACTATCACCTTTGGAGTCATACTTTGAAGTTGATTGCTTTACCCAATATCACCATATCTTTAGCATTCTTCCCAATTCCACTCTTAGCTATCTCCAAGTATAGTAAATGATTTTTACCACATACTTTTAATCCATCCCATCATAACAACTTTGTGATGAAGCTATTGTAGCTCGAAGGAAGGAATTCAGAGAACAATTTTAGTGTCTACAATCCTCACATATATTCAAGCAATATAAGAACATATTGTCAAACTAAATTTTTACTCTGTCATGTTGCCACAAACAGGGTTTTAGATATCAATATATCTTTCACTCATTGTTTGTATCTGAAAACAATCCTTTTCAGCTTCCAGATTTCCTTGATTTTCAAAACATTCTTTTGAAGATCCGGTATTATGGAAACAAGCATGACACCAGATACTAGGTCGGAATTATTGCTCTTTAGATCACTCAACTATTAATCATGTGGAGCTAGGTCGGTTTTACCGAAAAATTTGCAATAGGAGTCAAATTTAAATTTCACTAACACAGTACCAATCAAAATTGTTCTGCCAGATCATAACAGTTTCGTCTCAATTAACAATCTAAGTGTAAGGTAGTTTGTGGATGCCATTTACTAAGACAAATCATGCAAATTCACTTTGATTGATTGTTCATGATAATTGGTTCAAGTTAATCAAATTTCTAATGAACTCCCACTAAACTCAACATCTCTCTGGTTGTTTAGTGATACACGATCTAAATCCACTACACCAAAACCGATCATCACGTGAGATGATGTAGCTTTAATGGTGAACATCACCATGTTGATCATATCATCTATATGACTCGTGTTTAACCTTTTGGTTCTTGTGTTCCAAGGCCATGTTTGTACATGCTAGGCTCGTCAAGGAAACCGTAGTATTTCGGCATGTGTAAATCTGGCTTACACCCATTGTATGTGAACGTAGAGTCTATTACACCCGATTATCACGTGGTGCTTCAAAAAACGACGAACTTTTGCAACGGCGCATACTAGGGGAGAACACGTCTTGATATTAACGAGAGCGATCACCTTATCATGCTACCGCCGCGATCAAATCTAAGCAAGCAATAAGGTGCATAAAAGGATAAAAATCACATGCAATTTATTATGTGATATGGTATAGCCTTTTCTTGTGCCTTTGATCTCCATCTCCAAAGCACCGGCATGATCTCCATCACCACTAGCATGACGTCGCCGTCTCATATTTGCCTCCACCAACTATTGCTACTACAACTATTGCTACTCTTAGCGATAAAGTAAAAGCAATTACATGGCATTAAAGTGACACGCAGGTCATACAATAATAAAGAGACAACCATATGGCTCCTGCCGGTTGCCGTACTCATCGAAATGCAAGCCGTGAAAATTACAAAACATGATCATTGCATACATTATCACAAATCACGTTTTGGCCATACCAAATCACAAAAACCCTGCAAAAACAAGTTAGACGTCCTCTACTTTGTTTATGCAATTTTTACGTGGCTTCTATGGGTCATGAGATAGAACCGTTATAATCTACGCAAAGCCACAACGGTGATATAAAAGTTGCTTATTTTATATCCTTAATAAAGGCCTTCCGTTGAAGATCGCATCTCACTATAACAAGAGAAACAGACACCCGCCAGCCACATGTGCAATACAAGTTGCACGTCAAGTGTGGAACCGGTCTCTCGTACGCGGACGAGTAAAGTTGGTCCGGGCCGCTTCAATCCCACCATACCGTAAAGATACAAAATGCACGTGGGAAGGTAGCAAGAAAAACATCAACGCCCACAACTCCTTGTGTTCTAATCGCACCAACATCTACGAATAGATCTAGGCTCTGATACCACTGATGGGTTCGTTGCATAGAAAACAAAATTTTCCTACGAAACAAGCAGAAGAAACCCAACCGATATATTAGATGAAGGTAGAAAGAATGAGATCCAATCTTTTACCCTTGAAAAACGATCAAAAGTGTTTTGTTGATGCAGGGGTTGGTTTGTCGATCCCCGCAACTAGACTCATCTAGTCGCGAGGAGATGTATTATCCTTCGAGATCCAATCTGATGAAGTGTCGTACGAGCAGCACCTCTACGATATCCACACGTACAACTTGATGTAGACTTCCTCTCCTTGATCCCACAAGCGAAAAGTAAGTGGCTCGCAAGATTCCAGCAGCACGACGGTGTGGTGGTGGATATGGTGGAGGTTCTCCACGGACAGGGCTTCGCCAAGCCGTGTACGAGAGAGAGAGGAGGGAGGAGAGGTGTGGTGCGGCTAGGGGATGAGGTGCCACGCCCCAACCCTCCCCTCCTCTATATATAGGCATGGGGGGAATCCCCTTGCCCCTCCCCAAAGTCCTAGGGGCGGCGGCCAAGGGAGGGAAACTTGCCCCCCAAGGCGCACCCCTCCTTTTAGGGTTAGGGTTCCCTCTGGGCCAGCCGCATGGGCCTTTAGGGATGGGGTGCGGCCAGCCCATGTGGGTTGCTGCACCTCCCCTTAGCCCAAGCTGGTCCTACTGACAGGTGGGACCCACTTCTGAAACTTCTAGAACCTTCTAGAATCTTTTAGAAACTTCCGGTACTCTATCGGAAATTCCCGAACTTTTCCGACGTCTCCGGAAACCACTATCCTTATATGAGTTTTATTCTCCGGACTGTTCCGGAGCTCCTCGTGATGTCTAGGATCTCATCCGAGACTCTGAATCAACATTTTATTACACCATTAATTATCTCAACCTAAGCCCGAGCTACAACGAAGCCTTAAGTGTGTGACCCTACGGGTTCGAGAATATGCAGACATGATCTAATCAATAACCAGTAGCGGGACCAGGATGTCCATATTGGTTCCTACATATTCAACGAAGTTCTTTATCGGTTGAACCATGATGTCGGGGATTCAATTAATCCTGTATACGATTCCCTTTGTCTCATGATATATCACTTGCCCGAGACTTGATCGTCGGTATGACCATACCTAGTTCAATCTCGTTACTTGGCAAGTTCTCTTTACTCGTTCCATAATATAGGATCCCTGTGACTGCCACTGAGTCACATGTTTGCAAACTTCCGGATGCTATATTACCGAGAGGGCCCAGAGATATCTACTCCGTCACATGGAGGGACAAATCCCACTCTTGATTCATGTCATCCAACAAGTACCATCGGAGATACCTGAAAGCCACCTTTATAATCACCCAATTACGAAGTGACATTTGATGTCCACAAAGCATTCATCCGGGAAACGGGAGTGACACAATCTTATAGTCTAAGGAAACTACACTTGATATATATAAATGCGTTAGCAATGAAACTATGTCACACGATCAATTGCTATGCTTTATCATTGGGTCTGTCCATCACATCATTCTCCTAATGACCCCAAGTGACTATAACAAGTCCATGGTTAGAAAACCTTAACCAACTCTTGACCAACGAACTAGTTCAGTAGAGGCTTACTAGGGACACTTTGTTGTTTATAATCCACACATGTATTATGTTTCTGGGTAATACAATTATAGCATGGATAATAAACATTTATCATAAACAAAAAATATGATAATAAACAACTTTATTATTGCCTCTTGGGCATATTTCCAACAGTTCTTGTGGGGAGGGGTGTCGTCGAAAATCCTTTGTGTGCCTCAGCGACCTTGACTTGCGGCTCCGTCTTGGGCTTGGAGAAGTATGGCGAAGCTTGGCGAGTGTGTCGATCTCGGCCTCCAGCTTGGCATGGTTAGGAGCCATCTAGGTATCCTTCTTGGCTCGCCGGCTTGATCTTGATGCACATTGTCCATGATTGACGACCTTGGCGATGTCCTCCTTGGTGCGCCGTGTTGATGTCGACGGAGCTCGATAGGATGTCCTCATGGTGGTCCTCTCGGTGTTTCTTCTTGAGCTTGATGGGTAGTATGTGGCACCTCTTGCAAGCTTGGGGTAGTAGACCTTGCAAGATTGATGCATTCTCGTGGTGGTGTTGTCGATGTAGTGCTCCATCAAGTTGTCGAAGTTGTAGTCGTAGGAGTGCTCCGTCATGTGGTGGGAGTTGTAGTCGTAGAAGTGCTCCATCATGTCTTGGAAGCTCGTGGAGTCGGGGTCGGTTGTAACAGCCCCAGTTTGGTACCCTAAAATATGGGCCAATTTTTCACTTTTTGCTTTGCATTGCATCATGGCATACTTATTTAAATTGCTTAAGTTGAATAAAGCAAAAATTGGAAAACAATAAAAAGGGAAGCAAAACCTTCCCAAAATTTTAAACCAAATACTTTACTCAAATTAGTAAAACCAATTGTTCTTGAGTCTCCAAATTGTCCAGGAAGCTCAAGGATATATTTTATAAATAATTGCCAAAGGCTAAATTCTTAACAAGCAAATAAATAAATTTGAGAATTCAAAATTGGTTCAATTCAAATCCTATTTTGAAACCAAGCTAAACCTTTCCAAAAATTCAAAATGAAATTATGGGGAGCTTCATTACTATATATTGAGCCTCCATAAATATTTTTATAATTTATTGAAATGTTTCAGTGCTCCAACTAAATACATTTTGTTAATTATCAATTTTGACCTTAATTAAAATCTGTGATGAAAATGTTGTCCAAGACATTTTATTTTGGACCACCAAATTTTGTGGAGGTTCTAAAGGTTAAAGGGAGCCTATATGAATTTTTTTAGATTTTATAAAAATCTCCTGGTGCCTCTTTTAAATAGCCAAAGTCTGTTATTTCTAAAAGGGAAAATAGAAAAGAGAAAAGTTTAAAAACATGACAGTGGGCTCCACTATCAGTCTCTCCTCTCTCCTCCCTCTTCCTCCTCACCGTGGCGCCAGTGTGCTCTGGCGCCATGCCGCCATGTCGCGCCGTGGCCACGCTCCACCTGCTCCCCCTGGTGGTCAAGGAGGACACGACGCCCACGACCCTCTCCTGCTCCTCTCTCCTCCCTAGCTCCCCGTTCCCTTTTCTTCTCTCGAGCTCCACTGATGCTGTCCGCGCGCACCGCCGCATCTCCGTCGACCGAAGCTTCCCCGTCATCCTCGTCGTCCTCGTGACTGGGATTGAAGAAAGGAGCCGGAAAATCACCGCCACCGTCCGGTCTTCTCCGATCCGGCCGCCGCTCTCCGAGCACCATTGCGCCGTCGTCCGCTCTTCCCCGCCATCGCCGAGGACCCCCACGTAACCAGGGTGAGTTCCTCGTCCGTTTGGACAACCTCCCGCTTCCCCCTTCCCCCTCTCCTCGCGCTCGCCGGCCGTCGCCGACGGTCACCACCGCGCCATTCCCATGAGCTGGCCTGGGCACCGGCCTGTCCGGCCAGGAGGCCGGCTGGCTCGGGCTGCTGCCCGGCCTTGCTCTCGGCCTGGACCGGCCGAAAGGCCGGCAGCCTCTGGAACCCTCCCGGCCTGGAGCCCAGCCTGGGCCGGCCACGAGGCCGGCTGCCTCAGGTCATTGCCCGGCCTTGGGCCGGGCCCGGCCGGTTTGGAGGCCGGTCTATCTACAGTTGGGCTTTTCCTTTTTGGAATTAAAATGAAATTAAAACAATTAATTACTATTTAAATAATGATCCAAATTTGACAAATCAAATATCAAATTGTTCAGAAAAACAAACTCCACAAGTTAGAATCTTTGAAATGATGTTTTGAGTTTTTATTTTTGCTGTTTGTTAAGAATTCCTAAAATGGTCTAAATAATACATAATTTAGGAAAAATCATAATTCGATAAATATTTAACCAAAAATTATGAATAAAATATCAATGTGATCAGTGCTTCAAATGCTATCAAATCATGGTAATGTCAACTCATAATCACAAATATTTATTTGATGTTATTCATAAATTGGTTAAAAGAATTTAATTCAATTAATTGTTTAATTCGCTATTTATTCATCGAAACTCGGAAAATTACAAATAAGGTACCAAAACGATCACAAGAACAAAACCTATCTAATCATGTCATGTTCATGCATATTTGAACCACTTCTTAGTAATGTAATAATTTATAAGCAATGTGGACATTTAGTTAAATATGGGGTTTGTTCCAAATAATTGCACCAATTATTTGGCACTCCATTTAATATTGTTAGATAAATCATATGATGATAGCTTTGCATAATCTTGTCATGTCATCATGTGATTGTGCATTGCACCTTTTCTTCGGGTAATTTATTTGTTCCTTTGTGTTTATTTGGGTGTCGATAGATTCCGGAGTGGAGGTTAACCCTACCTACCCCGACGAGCCGTACTACACGCCCCGACAGCAAGGCAAGAGATAACCTAACCTTCTTGGCATCTAGCATCCTATTGTTTTATAAACTAATTTTATCCACTATAATATTGCATGCGATTCCAATGAAAATTTTGGTCAGTGCTAGATTATCCTATGTATGCATGTTTTTCCCCGAACCAATACATGTTCCCCCTCCTATGAGCCCTAGGTGTGATGTGTTGGCCTGAGAACAAGATTTAGATTGTTGTTATATATGCTTAGTCAGATGTTATATTTTTGTCCAGTGATTAAATTCCATTATTATGAATGGTGGTGGAATGTTCGGACATGATGGTTACTTGTGGAGGTTAATAAAATGTTAAAAGGCTTGGATGAGTTGCCATCGGGGATGGTGTTTTGCCTCATTCTTGCCGCCTAGGCTGAGAGTGCTTTTAGCTAGAACCAAGAACCGAGCGTGCTGCCATTGGTGGGAGTATGGGCTCCTTACTAACTGAATAACTTGTGCGGGCATATCCAAGGGTCCTCTAGTTTGCTATTTCCATTTGCGCATGGGTGTGTGAGCGGAAAAAGGAATGATGAGGATGGTGGTGTTTAGGACGTGGCGATGGGGGCAGGGGCTGAAATAGGCTGGGTAAACTTGTCCTGTCGCCACAGATGACTCTTGGATAGTCTCATGCGAGGTAAAGGTTTAACCGCGCCCACTCGTCGGTCTTCCCTGGAAGAGGGCCAATCAGGTGAGCCGGACGGTACCAATGGGTAAATTAGTACACCCCTGCAGGGTAAATCTTTTCGAAAAGCTGTGTCCACGGTTATGGAAAAACTCTGGGGAAAGGCGGATTAGCTCATAGAAAAGTATAACCTAAGTAATTAAAATTTGGCAGCTAAAGGTTGCAACTCAACATGTGTTTAAAAGGTTCGTTTACTCGAGGGTGATTCGAGGGAGTGCCTTGGTGGAGATGAGATGATTCTTGGTACTATTTGGTTCAATGAGAACCGAAGGAAAAGTTACTCTCTTATCCCCTTTTGAGAAAACATTCTAAGTAGTCGATGCCTTTGAGTCATTTATGTCTTTTATAAAGGAAAACTAGCTTTATGCAAAAATAGTTACATACAGCTTTAGAGCCTCCGTCAGCATTGGGCCTATATCGCCCTACTAAACTTGCGAGTACGTCGTACTCAGTCTCTCTTTGCTGCCTTTATGATTTGTTTCAGAGGAGGACGACACCGAGCACACAGGTGGGTTCTTCGTGGACGTCGACGAGTAGTTCGGGGTTCCCAGGTGGCAGCTTGGGACCGTGGAACAAGCTGGCTGGGATTGTTTATCTGTAGGCCTCTTAGGCCATATTTTGGATCTTGTTGTTAGACAACACTACTTCGCTTCCGCATGATGAATTGTTGGGTTTGTGACCTTTTGTGTGTAAAATTTGTATCTTTCTCATATATGAGTTGCTATATGAATCTTTGTGTCGTAGAGTCTGTGATGTGCCAGTTGTTCCACAAGTCTTGATCTCTCTACTATACATGATAGCTATGTCTGAGCTTATGGCATGATCGAAGTGTTTCGTGCCGATGATCCATTCCGAGCACGCCTGCCAAAGGTTTTGGCCTGGGATTGGTAAACCCAGTAACCTTCGATTGTGTAGCATGACCGGTTGCACAAAGCTTCACTGTATAGTTCTGGGGTCGGGGCGCTACATCGGTGTAGTGCTGCATCGTGTCATGGGGCTCATTGTCGGTGTAGGAGCCGTACCCCATGTCTTCTATCCTTGTTGCGTCGTGGTCGGTGTAGCTCATCATCTCTTCATCATCATGGCCTCCATAGTATACTCCGCTCTCACTAGACATGGTCACTCACAAGAGAAGTGTATATATATACGAAGTGGAAGGAAACTAGAACACAATCTCACCTTGTTGATAGTATTGGACGTCGTGGACGACCAAGGGCAACAACGCACAAAGTAAAGTGGCTTGTGTTCAAATGTCCAAACGCAAACTCCAAAACATACACGGCTTTTGAGTGGATAGGTATGGATTGTAGAAAGCAAATGGAACAACCGGAAACAAAAATATTGTAATGGCAAGTAGAGAACCACAATGACCACAAAGCAAAACAAATCGATCTCAAAGGATATGAGTGGAGCTCATACAAACACACGCTTTGAAAGTGGGATTCGTGCAACCAAAAATGAGCTAGTGATGGACCTAGCGAAGACTATAAGCTCAAGTTGTACAAGTACAAGAGAAACCAATTCGATTGCAAATTATTGGTGGGCTACAAGATTTGCACAAAGACACCACCTACAAATTTTCCATCGAGCTTGCGCGTCTACTATAAGAGATAAGGCAATGAGGCTATTTTATTTTTCTCTTTTTTTTATTCTTTTTCTCTTTTTCTATGCTCTTTTGCCTCTTACTTATTTGCCAACAAGAACTATATCGATTAGCGAATACAAGTTTGCTCGGAACACTACGAGGTATCAAGTGTGCAAAGCCCAAGCAATCATAGATGAGAAAGTCTCAATAGGTATGATAGGCGCAAATGGCTTGGCTTAAAAGTAAGGCAAGGTGGGAGAAGATTCGGAGATGTTATACCTTTCGTCGACGATCTTCACCCGTTGGAGTGGAATGTTTCTACCTTGCTCACGAAATTTGGTGGCAAGATATGATGGATCAAGCACTGTGGTGATGTAGAGATTGTCTATAGCTTTGATTAGAGACGAAAATCACAAAAAACGGAGTACGGAGTGAAAAGTTATGGCCAAAACAAATTTTAGCAAACGCCTAGTTTTTTGGTCCGCCGGACCATCCGGCAGAAATTCGCAAGTCAGCTAGCAACTTACCCGAGAGCTGCCAGAGTAGCACCGGACTTGTCCGGCACCCGTCCGGTGCACCAGATCGTCTGGCAAAAAAATGTGCCGGACGGTCCGGCGCGCCCGAAAATAGATCTCAGATTTAGATCTTGGGCGCGATTTTGGCGGAAAACCTCTACTTCAAGCACCAAATCAGAGGGGAAAGTGGATGGATTTGGTCATGGGAACGTAAGGGAAGGTAGATCAACAAGTTTTGCAAGTAATCCACGGATCAAAACCTACCAAAACTCATAAGAATCTCAGATCGAACCAAAAGCAATTTGGGGCTATTTTTTTGTTGAATTTTCGAAATTGGCAAAATCAAAGAAAAATTTGGGGGAATTGGGGGGAAACAAAGGTAAAATCCGTGGCAACCTTGAGCTCTGATACCATATGATGTAGGCTAAGCCCTCTAGGGTGGCCCGATCTTTACAGATTGACGAATGAGTCTATGAACGCACGCAAGAACACGAGGAACACGAAGAACACAAGAACACAAACCCGATACAATTGACGCGTTGCCCTTGCCGGTCGGTCCAACCGGCCCAATAGAATCACACAAGGGAGAGACCACAAGGTAGAATCCCTATGTGAAAGATCGACAACACGCGGTAGAATCGTGGGGAAGAGAGACGGTGAAGTAGAATCTTTCACACAAGAGACGTAGCGCAAGAAGGGGACCTTGAATCACTCCAATAGATACATCTAAGGAGGAGCCTTGAATCCACAAGGGGATCCTCTCCAATAGATACATCTAAGTGAGGGATGAGCACAAGCCCAAGTCTCAAAGTCTATTCCAATTCTAGTCTTGTCTAACCCTAGATCTGAGGGAGGGGGTATATATAGGCTAAGCCAAAAGGTAGGTGGGAAAGGGAAGATACATGGGAATATTCCCAGATTCTGCACGCAGGCAGCAGTCACTGGACGGTCCGGCATCTCCCGTGCTGAACGGTCTGACGCGCTCAAGCTCGAGGCGCCTGTGGTTGCCGGATGGTCTGGCGTCTTGTCGTGGATATGGGACATGGGTACCAGCATGGAATATTAACGTGGCCCATCAGGGCATAGCCCAGCAGGCCGACTCCACAATTAGAGTCAGACGAGGACTCACCTTGCTGACTCCTAATAGATTAGCCGTGTCCTACAAGGACTCAACGTGTAACCCGGCCCTCCACCTTTATAAGGAGGAGCCGGGAGCACCAAGAGGGACATATCCACACGATCCAACAGAAAGAACATAGAGGGAACAAAGGACTTAGAGCCTCAACTCCCGACCTACATAAGAGAGGAGCCGTCACAATACAATGACTTCCACCATGAGCATAAGGAATAAGACTTAGCCACAAACAGCATGTAGGGATATTACCGGATGATGTTTCCCGGGTCCTGAAGCTGTATAAATCATGTCTCCCGTGTTGTTCGTCTACTAACCCACATTGACGATGCCCGCGCGTACGTAGTCCCGTATCATCACCGTCGGTTTACACCATCGACCCGTCTCTTGCCGGACAGTCCGGTGCCGTCGTCATTGTGCGCCGCCACTCCAGGCGCCGGATCATCTGGCGCCACTTGCCGGTCAGCCGGCGAGGTAACAAAGAGCAGCCAGATGGCCACCGGAGCCCTCCAGCATGTGTCCAATGTCTGCGCAGGGACCCAGGCGCCGGACGGTCCGGCAGTTCTGGGCCGGACGGTCTGGCGGCCGTGACCGACGAGTCCCTCAGGTGCCGGACGGTCCGGTGAATCGGGCCGGATGGTCTGGCGGACGTGGCTGCCGCTTCTCCGTCTTGTCGCTTCCTCCTCCTCTTCCAAGCGTAGGCCTTGGACGGCTTGGCTTCATGGGCTTCCTCGGCATCTTCCTTGACGTCCGTATTCGTCGTGTGACACCTATCAATATACAAGGGTCGAGGCTTAGGTAGTATACCATCCAAAGGCGGTGTATTGTGGTTGATAGAAAGGAAGGATGTCACCTTTGACGTCCATGTTGACGTGGCATGTGTTGGGATGCTTGACATGGTGATTGATGACCCACAAGTGTAGGGGATCGCAACAGTCTTCGCGTGTAGTATAACCCTAATTTATTGATTTCACACAAGGGGAGCCAAAGAATATTTATAAGCCTTAGCAGTTGAGTTGTCAATTCAACCACACCTGAAAAGGATTTCTCTCGAAGCAA